>APFE031498685.1:2145-29613 GCA_000404065.3 Pinus taeda
CTTCTTTCACCACCAGAATCGATCTCGCAGATCTCCCACTGAACAGGGTCTACCACAGGCCCAAGCGAAACCCCTTAGCAACAAAGGCGTCCCCTTGAAGCCAAAACAACTCCGATACAAAATGTAGGTTTTAACCCCGTACATAAATTAACTGCAATACGAATTCTAAATCACAGGAAAAAATAAAAATGCGAGAGCATAACACATAAAACACATATACACAGATATTTCCCACTAGATCTCAAAACCGAGACTACCAGCTTGATTTTTCATTATTTGCCTTTCAATGTTACAATACATATTTATACATGTCGAAGCATCCAATACCATAGACTGAAAACCATCGCGTCCAAAACCATGGACCGAAAACCATAGGTAGGTTCGCCCAACCTAATATAGGGTCCAAAATTTTTTTTCCCGGGGCGCTGCCCCGGACCACGTAAAGGGGGGTTACCCGCTCCCCTAAAACCCCTTGGACAGGGGGGGCTCCCGCCCCCCCTTTGACCCCACCACTGCGCAATGAAGGGGGGGCTCCGCCCCCCCTCTAACCCGCCGGTTCACTACGTAGGTTAATCATGGAAAGAATATAACACAACCCAACATGTTTAACCAAATTGTTTTTAATAGCTATTATTTTTATTGCCATTTTTATTGTGAATCTTTAAAGGATGTTAACTAAATGGAAGAGTACCTGCTTTATAAGGTTGGTGGTTCGATTCCACTGTGTCCTAATATGAATTAATCAATGATATTGTAGTTTATTTTTAATTAAGTACTTTTAATGTTAGTTTATATCAATGGTGAGATGTTTTTCTAGATTCATAATTTTATATTGTCTCTAAAGGGACAGAAGTGATGTTGGTATTGTCTTTGAATGTAATTTTTTATTGACAATATTTCATTAATCCCAACTATTGTCTCTAGAGAAACAAAAATGAAAATGAAATTGTCTCTGGGGAGACAAAAAGGTTTTATTGTCTTTATAGAGACGATATTTTAAGACAATTTAATTTGAGACACCCACTTAAAGACAATATTTGAGACAATACACAAGTTTTCTTTTGTCTCAAGTTAAGACAATTTACTCAAAAATTGTCTTAAAACCACCCTTTGTGTTGTAGTGAAATTAGATGCAGATTTTGTTAGTTAATTAGAAAATAAATTCACAATTATATGTAATTGCAATGCAACACAATAAATCTTAGGAAATAAAAAAAACCCCGTGCAACAAAGTCAATTAACAAAAGCGCACAACATGCTGAAAAACACTTGTGCAAATATAAAAAATAAAATTTCTGTAAGATTTGATATATGTGTAAAAAATAAAAAAAACACAAATGTCTGAATGCCCTTGTAGAGGCCTCCTTTTTTTCTATTGACACAGAACATTTAATTGAACATGTACATAAATCAAATAATTGAGATACTTGCAATTTTTTTTTTTTTTAGAAGAAGAGACAAAAAAGATTTTAAGTAAAAACTAGAAAAGAGAAACGAGATACAAAATCTCTTTATTCATTGCACAATAAAGTTGCAATTGTATATAATTGCATCCCAACACTATATAGCCCAGAAAACAACAACAATTTTTTTATTATAAAATGAACAGTACATGAAAAAACAACTATGCAAATAGGAAAATAAGGACGATTTGATCTATGGAAAAATAAAACAAAAACACAACTATCTCAATTCTCTTGTGCTACCTTCGTTTAACATAGAGCATTCAATTGTGCATATACAAAAATGAACACATTGATACACATGCAACTGTTTTGTTTCCTTTTTTTCTTTTTTCTTTTTCCCTAACATAAAACAATTCCAGAATTTACAATAAATGATAAATCAAGCCAATATTTTAATAGTGCAAATCAAAACATTGACATATATATAATATGACATACTAACTATTATGGAGTTACTCTATGTTAATGTGGAACTAAAATATAATGTTCTTATTAACGAAAAATAAGACTATAATCTCATAGAAATTTTGATAAAACTGAAACATCATATTGCATAGTGTGCATTTTTCTCTTTGTTTTCATATGCAACAAGAAAATTTATAGGAAAAAGAGAAACAAGAAGTAGTTATAAAAAAAACAAAAGAAAGTATTCTCAATTGAGATATTTTAGCACATATCCAGAAAGCACTCGACTAATTGTTTTCTGTTTTGTAATTATGTAATATGCAATAAAAGCAAAAGTATATATTAGTATTTTTGCAAGTATTTGTGAATTATGAATTGGTGCATATAGAAAATAAAATATGAAAAGAGCAACAATAACTTAACTATCAAAATGTATAAACTTGATGTACAAAAGAAGATTTTTGTCTACTGGTCATAACTCTTTTATCTCAACAATAATGTTGTTAACTGTTAAAGTAAAAAGACCTTGAATATAAAGTTTTCTTAAATTGAAACTTGTACATGATATGCTTTGCACATATTCCTGAGAGCTTGTCTAAGCAATAACTGGGCGATGTTCTTTTAAATCTGGCATCTACAACATATAATCAATTTTGCAATTCTTTGCTTCTAACATGCATTCAACACTGTGTTCATAGTTAAATGATGTGCCATATTTACAAATTGTGCACATATATGTGGTTGAATGAACGAGTTGTTTGCATTTATTGCAAATTCATTAAAAAGGAGCAGAGAAAACATGTTTGGTTTTCAACACTCCCTCGATTTTTTTTTTTTGCCCTAGGGAAAATTTAATTGTTAGATCCAATATGTATTATCAAAATCCAAGATTTCGTGCATCAAACTAAAACTGTTGTTACTTGAACAAAAAAAGCTATTGGTAAATATAACTGTGTTCTTAACATTACAAAAGACAATAAATGCACTTTTTCTAAATTCATCATTCAATGGAAGATTGAATTGTTAGATCCAATATGTGCTATCAAAATCCAAGATTTTGCATATCAAACTAAAACTGTTGTTACTTGAACAAAAAAACTATTGGTAAATATACCTGTGTTCTTGACATTACAAAAGACAATAAATGCACTTTTGAAAATTCATCATTCAATGGCTCAAGAAAAGTTGTTGATCAAGAGCATGACTATTGACTCCCTTTCACATCATTTCTGAAAATGTTTCTGAACAAATAGAATGGAATCATCTTTGATGCCAATTTAACTTGTATTTTGAAAAAATTCTCTCTATGACTATTGTTCAATAACAACTGCAGTCAATCAGGCAACACATTTTTGGTTAAGCAAACTATGCAAAAAATAATGAGGATTGCTACATTGATAACAATGTAAAACAAAGATACAATAACACAGTTTCAAAGAAACTATTAGTTTTTTGTTCAGAATGCAAGTATAATTACTTTAGCAACAAACTTACAATTGCATTGTCCTTTGCAACTTTACCATCCTTTATATTCAGTTCTAGTTGCTTGTTATTTTGGTGGCAACCTATTACTATTGTTCCTATTGAACCAAATGCATATGCATCACTTGAGACAACAAAACTATGTATTGTTGTATCTAGAGCTAGTCTACGTTTTTAGCAAACCTGTGCAATTGATTCAACCGTGGTTTTGTCCTGTAACACTATGCAACATTTTGCGTCTCCTCGTTCATAAATACCCTTGTTTCTTATCGCAAAATTTGTAGTTCAAATACTATTTCCAACAGTAAACATGTTTTCGAAACACTCTATAAGATTATTACCCATGTTCATTGTGACAGTCAGTTGGTCATGGCTATCAACCAAATCAGCATGGAACAGTCGCACCTTTGCTGAAGAGTTAGTACTTTTAGTTTGTCTTGACCCATAAATAACCAATATATCACCTTCAAAAAATTTTGCATATGCTCCTGAGCATATTTCAATGATTGACAAGGATGTTGGTTCCATTGTTTTTGATATGCTTATATGCAAAGTCAAAACAAAACAACATGCTTCAAAAAACACTGACATTGATTTAATGCAGACATGCCATTTGACTATACAAACATTTAGAGCATCACAAACCTAACCTTTTTGGATTCTCATTTTCCACCATTTGTTCTTCCAATATTTGTTTGCTAGAGCTAGATGTTTCCATGATATTGTTCCAATTGATTGGACCAATCCTTGGCAGAAAACGAAAATGCAAGCCATCAAATAAGAGACAAGTGTGTAAAGAACATTTAAAACAATGTATACTCTATAATGATAAATTACATATACATAAATTCTATTTTTATGGTACTATTAGCCATTGTTGGTGGCTATGTAGTAACTGTGCATAAGGTACAATAAAGAAAATGTTTTATAGATTTCATTGACAAATATAGATATAGTTCACTTTTGGAAATGTGCCATTAAGAATTATGATGGGCACCTCTTTTTTTTAATCAAAAGCAGGTGCTTAAGAAATAATGAAATATGAACTACAAGTTAAGCAAATAATATTGTTAGATCTTAGGGAGATAATACTATTCAGTATATGGAGCAAAATGCAACAAAGTGAGAACAAAAATGCGTAAATTGCATGCCAAGCATGGCATAAAATTTTATAGTTATATAATACAAATACAACAAAATTATGTTCATGGTTCAAAGCCTTACCGGAATTTTATATTTGCATGTTTTTGTTGTTTTGTTGTTTTTTGTTGTGCATAATTTCTTTGTTTTTGAATGTTTGCAAATCAAGGCATATGTCGAAGGTGCACATTTGCAAATGTGACAAATATTGTGACAAGCCAACAATGAAATTGTAGAATACGAACATTGGAAAAATGACTTAAGGTGACAACAAAGATATGGCAAGACAAATTGTATGATGATCTGTCCATTAAGCATCAAAGACATGGAAAGAAATAGTACTAGTTGAAAGATTTGTCCAAAAGTGATCTAACATTGAGCTATAGTTAGTTGTTGGTTTTTATATATGAAAATTGAAGCCATTATTTTGCATAAATGAAAGTAGTTTTTTTGTTGATGGCTAGTTTGCAACATGTCCAAATTGAAATCACCAACAAGAACAATTGTGTAGTTGTTACATGTGTGCTCTAAAATGAATTTGATGAAATTAATTATTTCTTCAATATTTGCATTTGGTGCAATTTATACATTTGCAACTATAATGGTTTTTTTCCAACATGGAATGTTGCATTTGTTGATTCAATTCGGTCTTTTGTATAACTGAAATGATTCTCAACCACAATATTTTTTCTACAGTATGTGAAAATTCCATGTAAATGGTATAAATGTATGTAGTCATATTTGCTAGACAATAATGGATTCTATGGAGGTGATTTTGCTTTTGTTTCTTGGAAACAAAGAATGGCAACACTCATTATATCATAGTTAGCAATGATATCTTTGAAATGCAAGGTCAAACTACGAGTATTCAATGAACATATTGTCAAATAATCAATTGTATTATTTTGATATATTCTATATTCAAGCTCATAGGAGGCATTTTATCTAAGTCTATTTAGCTCAATAACAACTCTGTCATTGATAGAAAAGTTAATATGTTCCAATTTACGAGAGATTTAACTTATTTCCATAATAAAAAATAATAATATTAAATTTATGAGTAAAAATTTGACCGGGGTCCTTAAGTAAAAAATTAGCCGTTAATCAATTTTTAGCTGTTGGAGTCTATGCTCAGACTATTTAACATGCTAAGCTAGATCTGTTTCTTCAACTTGTCCTGACGATGAACCACACTAGTTGGTTCGAAACGCGTCGACAAATGAAATTTTATGTGATTTACGCTGAAGAATCTCTCGTAATTTTGACATGGATCACAGAAGCCTCAATTCTACAATGTTCCAATTTGTTTAATAAATACAAGGACTTAATATATTTGACACGAGAAAGTGCAATATAAACAAGTCCATGTCGCCTAACACCTTTTGCTTCAAAAGCCAATTTGTCCATTGTTAATCCTTGTGATCGATGTATAGTTCGTGCACGTGCCAGCTGAACGAGAAATTGTTCTGTTATAAGACTAATTCTGTTGTTTGATTCATTATTCCTACACACTTTAGTAACAAGTGTCCACGTACACATTATTCCATATTTGTACAAATGTGCCATTTCCCCCGTTGAATAGTGCAAACAGCTGCATCAGCAAATTTTATCCAAATTGCACCATTTTCAAATGTTGTTGATTCTCTAAAAATTCCTTCAACACCATTCACCAAGCCATCCTGAATATTGTAAGTTCTACCAATTAGTTCAACAAGCATATATTCTTTCAACACAATAGAAGACGACAACTGCAAATTGATATGTTTATTGTGACTCATATTCATTGAGTCAATTGTTCTATCATATGCATTTAATATAATTGCTTCTTTGTCAATGAGAGACAACATTATTTCATTATGTTCATGTACATTATTGTTTAATTAAAGCAGGTATGGAAAAGTTGGATCATTTGGTGCCTATCTATAACAATGTTTGTTCAAGAATGCAAGATCATCATCAGTATGTGAACATATCCTGATTCTGTTTAGGATGGATACAAATTATTTATTGTCATGTCGCATTACCTATTTTAGTTCATAAGTTTTCACATTTTCTTTCCAAAAATCGTAAGGAGCACTAATTCCTTTAAGATGCGGTTGTTCAAATATCCAACAATCACATACAGGCTGTGCTTGACATAGGTCACCACAAAATATTATGTCAAGTTTCCCAAACAGGGAAGATGGAGTACACATAATTTCACGGGGTCGCTTGTTAATGCTATAAAACAATCAAGACCCAATTAATGAAGCCTCATCTATCAACATAAATTTAAGTTGTTTGTATTCTTTGCTCAATACATCGAGTGTGTTAGAAGCCAATGGCACCAGACATGGTGAAAGTGGCAAATGCAAAGCTGAATGGATTGTAAAACCATGTGCAATATATGCAACTTTGCCAGTAAATGCATGTATTAGACCTTTTTTTTCAAAAGTTCACTTTGTAAATCTTTGTTAGAAAGCCGTACAAAAACATGGTAAAGCGCTTGTGTAATGAATGTTTTTCCTGCACCTGCACCTTCAGTGAGAAACAAATAGAAACACTTACTGGGATTATTATTTTTCCATAGAACTATTTGTTTGATTATTGATTGTTGCTCTTGATTTAATTGTCTCATAATTTCATGGTATGACAATTTGTCCAAAACAAAGGGATGCTTAATCAATTCATTGTTTTTTGTATACTTAGTTTGAGTGTTTTTGAATTAAATCGTCTCTTGCAAATCTGGTTGAATGTCATATTTTTCATTAGAACGAGCCTTCTTCTCAGTTTCTAACGGAAAGTGAAACATAAATATCTCGTCATTGTAATGCCCCCTCCTCCTAGGTCCACCCAAGCAACCAACCAGCCAGCGTAAACATGTGACGAGAGAGGTCATTATAAGGGATTCAACTTCCTTGGTGTCCTTAAGGAAATTGAAACAATGCAACATATCAAACAGACCCATCCACATTAGCAACAACACCCTTAGGAGACATGTTGGCCACTCAGACATCTTGACCCTGAGTCCGACTGATGTTTTAAGCCTTTTAACCCCTGGTTGCTCTCATGCTATAGGCATGACAATGTCCTGAAGCCAAAGTTTCTCTCACAGGCCTATGTGTTAGTGTCGCTGGACTCTTTTCAGCAGACCTATGTCATCGTCCTTGATATTTGAGCCACTTTTCTAGCTCAGAATCTCGACCTCTGTAGAGAACTTGTTACAACCTCCATAATCCATCAAAGACATGATGACAATATAAATCAATCAAAATTAAACCTCATGACTAGGCTTGAGCATCGCCAATCGGGATTGACATTATGTTAAAAACTTGACATCAATGTAACCTACAGGTATAAGATACAAGATAGAGCATGAATGTCTGAAAGAAATTATGAAACATAACCAGAAGGATCGCTATCTTCTCCATTGAATTGTTATAACAGCAATTAGGTCTTGCATCCATCCATAAAACAATTACAAGTAAATACATGAAGCGATCATGACATGAACTAGTCATATAACCATGCTTATAACCAACATTAAACCATGTAAATATCATATATATGACAACAATTAAATACACATATAAACAAGTTCAAAAGTAAGAGAAATTAGGTTTTATTTAAACATAGGAAAATCCGACCAAGTTTAAGACTTCCACGTACCACCTGACCATAGACATGGCTGAACCAAATATCTCTTTCAACCAGTCACCCCCATGCCATATTCCAAGCATGAATGTGGGATCTCATAGAACAACCAATCCAAGAATAATCAAGGCAATCCAAAGGTTAAACCACCTCCACCCTCATCAATCGTGATCACACCAAAAATGGTGCTCCGATCACAACCGAACTGAACTTGGAATGCCATCCCGAATCCATCACTATCCTTGAGGAATTTTCCATCTCCTTGTCTCTTAGGCTTTACCGCAATCCAATCCCATATCACTAGGCCCTAAAACAAGACCATTCTCTTAGGATTTACTGCAATCCAAACCCAGATCACTAGGCCCTAAATCGAGACTCCTCCCTTAGGCTTTACCATGTATCCCACCAAAATTGGTCAAGGGATTTGTAGGTATTTGGGAATGAATCTTGAGACCACCTTCACCCCGGATTCTGAAATCCATCTAGCAAACCAAAGCTCAAAACCAAGATAAATATCCCAACATACCATGGCATCCAGAAAAAGGCAAGGCTAGGCTAAAAACCATTGTTATAAGCCGACAAAAACATGCCACCTACAACAAGAGAACCATACAAAAACATGCAAATCCATGAATGTACGAACCAACTAGGAAATCACACGTGCAATATGTTACCTGCAAGTATTCCTTGCTGAAGTTGCTTGATCCTACTTTTCCTTCCTTGATTCTTGCTTTCCTTCCTTTCCCTTTACTTTCTTTTCCTTCCTTGCTCCAAAGCTAGAGTGCCCCAAGAAAACTCTAAGTGACCAAGAGTGTGAGAGAGAGAGAATAATGAGAGAGATCCAAACTTGAGTTGACCAAGAGCTTAACACTGACTAAGCTTGAGCCAAGAGATTACACTGACTAAGAGCTTGCTCACTAATCCCCATAAATTTTTTCATCATTGAGGCCTCTAATTTCTTTATTTTCCTTCAATTTCCTCCTCACATGCAACATGTGACCTTTCACCTTACCTTTCTCCCAATTTTCTTTATTTTCATAAATAAATGTGCCAAAAATGCCTTTTTGCCTTTGTCATTTCCTTTTCCAATTTTCCTTAGCCAAAACACACATCCAGTGATGCCCACTAGGATATCTTTGCCCAACATTCAACTTGAATACATGTTCCTTACGTGTGGTCTTATTTTGCCTTTATTAACTTTTATTACATGAAATTTTCATCAAGGCTGTTACAGAACCCTCCCCCTTCGGGAACACCATCCTTGGTGTTAAACCACACCAAGACCTTAGCAATATCGCTGAAAAGCAAACATACTACCCATGGAGCTTTATAACTTAGCTCGTTGCAATATTTACAATGAATGACCTACTCAAAAGTAAAACATCATGACAACATGACAACATACCGCATACTGGAGCTTTATAACACAACTCATTACGGTATAACTACATATACACATACACATTTGCTTAAGCCAACAAATAACCATATTGTCAGTGAACAATTACCAGCTTATTGTTCTAGGGTGCACTCCCAATGTGCATGTGATTCCATCTGGCAATGCTAATGACCAAAACCAAAATATCCGCGACCTTTCCTTCTCTGATACACAGTCCCTCAGGAAATCCGGTCACCCCATTCCGTGCAATAACTCACCTTCCAAGTTCCCCGGAATACCTTAACCCCAGTGATCCATCCCTTGGCAAGGTTTCCTCGCATCGAAAGATCAAACAACCAAGGCATATACCTACTTCAAAACCATCATGCTGGTCATAAAATGCTCATGGAAATCAATGGACACTATTGGGTACCAGTGTCCCACAATGGCCCTGCTCCTAAAGGGCTTTACCAACATACTACTGCCTGTTCCAATTTCTTTCATTGTTGCTGCTAATTCTTGCTGTCGATTTCGGCCACTCAACCGGGCATGTTCATGCATTCCTGTTCCAAGCACATAAGTTCCATTAGATTCAAATAAATTTAAATCACCTCAAATCATATCTTATTGGTAGCTCGTCAATACGGTATACTTGCAATCCTGTTCGCTTCCTATCACAACAAGTCAAACTAACTGTTTGAACAAAACATCATGTATAAACATATCACATCTAGTTAGCTCAAAACATAACGATTATAAATCAAAATCATACATCATATGTAACCATCATAAACCTGAATCATAGATCACATGTAATCATCATAGATCGGAATCATAAATCACATGCACAATAAAACTGGAATAAAATATTGATACTTATCCTTTAATCAATCCTTAGCTTCTACCTTTGTCTTTATTCCGTACGCATTCTAGATCAGTTGCCACACCTGACAAATGCCTAGTGCCTTATCCTCAACCATATGCACATACACATAGTACAGCATGCCCGCAACACATCATGTATGACATGCACATAATACCACATGAACATTGGTGTCATATGTACAAAATGTACACAGTACCACTTGTACACCACACCACCTGTACAACATGTGCACATCATCACATGTACATGGTACCACCTGCACAACGTGTACATAATGCCACATGTACATTGCACCATCATACAACGTGTACACATTACCACATGTACATAGTACCATGTGCATGAGAGGTACACGACACCACATGTACACAACACCACTTGCACACAACGCCACTTGTACAACATGTACACAACGCCACTTCTACAACATGTACACAACACCATATGCACACAACACTACTTGTACAATTATGCACACAACACCATACATACATAACACCACATGTACAACATGCATGCAACACCACATGTACATAGCACTGCATATCCAACATGTACATAGCATCATTTGTACATAGCACCACATATCCAACATGCACAAAACACCATATGCATACAATATCACATATACATCATGTGCACAATACAATACATACATATCACCGCATATCCAATATCTACATGGCACCATCTATACCCAACACTGCATATGCAATATTTACACAACACTACATGCACATAACATCACATATGCAACATGTGCACAACAATAGTACCACACATCCAAAACCACATTGCCTTTACCAAGCAACCTTTCTTCCAATGTCTTATCCATGCTTGTCCCAACATGAGACATACCATACTGCTTTCATTTCGATGTTGTATCCCTCGGTATAATTTGTCCATAACATAGACTTAATATAATCACATATATCAACTCATAACCATATGATATTGATCTTGTATATTTGTCATGACTACTCTTCTCAATTAATTCCTCGTAAGACCAAGAACCTCTTCATGCCAATTATTTGCGTAAGCAATCATTCCTCCATAAGGACGATTCCGGCTGACCCTGTCAGACAGTGACATAGATAGATAGATAAATACATATATAATCATTAGCATAAAACAATCCTCATTTTGTAAGACAACGACATACATACATACATACATGTATACACATATAAACATCAACATAATCATGATCATAACATAATTACCAAATAACATAAGGTCTAGGTTAAGAGAACTTCCTTTATTCATGCACAACATTGAGAACAATCGTACCCAACAAAACCAAGGCATCCAACACCTCAAATCCATTTACTTTACCTTTTTCTAGTTACCTTTCTCATGTATGTCTTGTCATGATCCACTTACCACAATGGACCCAAGTCCAACCGACTGTCATAGTCTTACCTTTCGTTGCGCTTACTCATGCACTGAGCTTCATTTGAGTCTTACATCACTTGTCACGTACCACACAACTTTCCCCGACCTCCATCAACTCTTCCTCTTCCACAAACCAATTCCCAAGACTCAAACATAAAAGTCAAGCCAAGAAACAAACAAGAAGAAAACCATGAAAACCAATAACGATATGACACCACAAATAAAGTGGCATAGCTATGCACCAAACACACTCAAAATCACAAATCAAGCGCAACAATCGCAAAATACGAAAGCACAAGATTAACAACAAACACCATGACTCAATCCCCATGGTTCCCAACGGAATCTCAACCTGAGCCTTCTTCAAGATTTCATGGCAGTCTCTTTTCCATGCAACCCCCTACATCATATTGTCATAAACACATAACTATCAGTGCATAAATAAACATAAAAAGACACAAGTTACCTTACCTTGTTGTGCCAAGCATGTTGCTTGCAACTGAACACATCCACACCATATCTCAGGGGACTCCAATCCCCTTGAAAAATCTACATGTAGCTAGAGACTATCTAATATAACTGTCAATCACATGTCCATGAACATAACACATATCCACATAATTTCAGACAAATTAGGGTTAAGGAGACTTCCTGTATGCAAGGCAATCATTTGTTTGGAATTAGGGTTTCCAAACATATCCAAAAGAATTCTTGCGCACTTCCTTTCTTTTACCCTTTTAGCTTATTGCAATTGAGGCTTACTGTGTACTATCACATTACCCAACTATTAGTTATATAAACACATAAACTATTACCTTTTCCGGCTAATACCAAGCATGTTACCCTATAGCTGCTCACACATGTCAACCACATGTTCCAATCATCAAGACAATAATATCTATCAAGTTGAAATTAACCTTTACCAAGACTAACAACCATGTCATAATCGCTAGTTAACTTGGAGTCATTAGACCTAATTCTATGACTGTCACCTACTACATTCAAGTACATATCAACTGTCTCAACACATATATGTTAGTACAATAACCTTAAAACAAAATCATTTGAACACCTATTCATATTATGCAATTCATCAAACATCCAACCAACTTGCAACATACCATGTTAAATAAATTAACTAGATGACATAATCAAATAGTCAAGCACCAAATACACGACATAATCAAATAGTCAAGCACTAAATACACGACATATTCAAATAGTCAAGCACCAAATACACCACATAAGCAAACTCGTACCTTACTGTGTCTCAGGGGAGGCTATCTTGTTGATCTAGGTGGATGTTGGTGGCCACCCACCTATCCCATTTGGACCCCCACAACTGTCTCTTTCAGTGTTTTCAGTTTCCTAAATTGTAGCACAATTTACTATTTCTAGCAGTTTTTCAGGTCCTGAACTTCCAGAGCCGTTTTGAGGCCCTAAATGACGTTTTTCTTGGAAATCTGGGGGTAACATGGGTCCATGGACAAATGTTTCCCTTCCCAAAGTGGTAGTGCTCAGATAGATATTTCTAACGAGCTATCGTACGCGTCAAACGAAGATCATATGCCAAATTTACGACCCTAGGAAATTGATGTACCAATTTACCCAAACGGGGCCCACAATTTGGCGTTTCATCTTCGAGGGTTAGGTTTTGGAATGTGAAGGGGTTTCTATTGTTTCTCAACAATAAATAGGCCTTCGAGCCTCATTGTAACACAGTTCAGAGGCATGTAGCCACCACATCTCTTCTCAGAGATAAGCTACCATCGCCCTAGCTGGTTTATTTCCATTACTGTTTGTAAGTATATTTCAGTATTTTACATTAATGAAATGAAGTATTATTTCCGCTTCATATCTGTGTTTATGGTTATCTCTGTAATTTGTTGCGTTCCTGTTTAAGTCTGGATCACTTGTCTACATAATCAAGCTAGTTAACATGATATAACTTCTCAATACATTAGCTTAAACGTAAATAAGATCATGCTATCCATAACAATCACTAACTAACATGTTCACACCCTAACTCATAAACAATCATCATTTATGCATAGCAATCACATATGTACAATCGGCCTAGATTATTACCACACAATGCAACACAATAAGTCGACTCATACCTAAATGTCATAACCCTAACCATCTGCATAGGCCAATCCAATTTAGCATGATACATATGACGTCAATATCTGAATGAAATAACCCTAATAATCAAGCTAACTATCATTTAACAACAACAAGTTATCCTATAACATACCTCATCAATAACATATAACAAAATCATCAGATTATCTATTATAAAACAACAATAGCAATGCATACAACTACAAGTTACTATCATTCTTGACTATTCGACACATGTGCATATAACTACACTAATCAACTAACATCCATCATGAGTGTAACCATAGCATTAAAAGACATGTACATAAACCTAATGTATATAAACGTAATGCATATAACAATCCTTGACCTACATACCTGCATGCCAAACATACAATACCTATATGGCGATCTGCTCTTACCCCAAAGTCCAATGTTGCAACCTCATTATGATGATTTGCATCTCCTACTTTATCTTAGCCAACACATTAGCATCATAACATACCAATATCACCTTGATGACCTAAATTGCATACCATGACTTCACAAGGCATGTTTCACCTATTATTCATGCATAACTATAACCAAAACCATTCATGCATGACAATTGCATATATACATATAACACATGAGCACCAAACCATATACACATCATTCTATCTAGAGTCCAATCATCAATGCATGTCCATATCAACTACACAAACCATGACTTCATGCATGAAAATAACCATTACTCCATTGTACACATTGCCACATGCAACCATCAATATGCATAACAATGCTTAATCAACTACACATACGCATGAACGCATGTAGTCGAGCATAACCTATCAATTATTGTAACCAACCTACAAGACTGATACATGTAATCAAACATACAAGAATGTAACCTAACATACAAGGATGTAATCAAGCTGCATATAATCATGCTATTAGTCATATACTCCTGACGATGCATCCAACAAATCAACATCAATTTCCTCACGACAACCTTACTACAATCACGATCAACATGATGCAATGCAACAAGCACATGGAATGTAAGTGTAAGAGACACACATGTAACTGACATGCATGCATGGCCAACACATTCACTCAAGGAGAGCGTAACCACGCTCTGTTACCAATGTGTAACACCCCCCTCCTCCCAGGTCCACCCAAGTAACCGACCAGCCGGGGTAAACATGTGACGAGAGTGGTCGTTATAAGGCATTCAACTTCCTTGGTGACCTTAAGGAAATGTAATCAATGGAACCTATCAAACAAACCCATCCACATCAGCAACAACACGCTCTGGAGACATGTTAACCACTCAAACATCCTGTCCTTGAGTCCCACTGATGTTTTAAGCCTTTTAATCCCTGGTCACTCTCATGATATAGGCATGACAACGTCTAGAAGCAAAAGTCACCCTCACAGGCCTATGTGCTAGTGTCCCTGGACTCTTTTCAGTAGACCTGTGCTAGTGTCCCCGAGATTTTAGCCACTTTTCTAGCCCAGAATCCTGACCTCTGCCCAGAACTTGTTACAACCTCCATAATCCATCAAATACATGATGCCAATATAAATCAAACAAAATTCAACCTTAGGACTAAGTCTGAGCATCCCCAACTAGGTTTGACATTCTTTCAAACACTTGACATTAATGCAACCTATAATTCTAGGATACAAGATAGATCATGAACGATTGAAAGAACTTATGAAACATAAGCATAAGGATAACTAGAAGCTGAATCCCTTATAGTGACCTCTCTTGTCACATGTTTACCTTGGATGGTTGATTGCTTGGGTGGACTTGGGAGGAGCGGGCGTTACATCGCTAATAGAGGGACTGCTAAGGAGATGTGGGATGCGTTGTCTATGCTATATCAAGGATCTTCCGAGCAACGGAAGATGTACTTGGAGAAAAAACTAAGATCTACTCAAATGCAGAAGGGGGAGCATGTGGATCCATTCCTCATGAAGCTTTAGGAGACCTGTGATGAGTTATCTGTTGTGGGGTCTACACCTCAAGACTCAGAGTTGGTTGGAATGGCCCTTAATTCAGTCTCAAATGAGTGGCAAGTCTTTGTCTAGAGTATCCTGGGCAGGGCGACTTTGCCAAATTGGGATGAGATGTGGGTATCTCTCAAGCAAGAGGAGTTGAGGAGAGACTTGGTCAAGTGTAAGCTTGAAAGAAGCAACAATAGTGGGTTGAAGCTCAAGGAGGAGGAGGATAATGCAACCCTTGCATCGAAGGGACATCATGAGCAACAAAGACATAAGAAGGACGTCTCAAAGACAAAGTGCTTCAGGTGTGGTGAGATGGGTGACTACGCAACAGAGTGTCCTCTTAGAAAGGACAAAGATGAGAAGCATGATCTGAAGGCTTCACTTGCGAAGATCGAGGAGGAGGAGTTTGCTATGAAAACTGAGATACCTCCAGCAGGGAGGTGGACTGGTTTGGAGCTATAGTTCGAAAGAACTACAAATGGGCATGATCCTTGAGGAGCCCACCTCTTGGATCAATTCCTTGCTATGGGAGCCAAGATCATAAGTAGCAGGATGGACTAGTGTCAGATGGTGCCGAGGAGTGTTAGAGAGACAATTGCAGTGGTTAGGAGCGCCAAAGACTGAGCAATGTAGAGAAAATTTGGTAGCAATGCAGATGGCACAGAGCAATACTCAGCAACAACGTAGTAGATTCAGAGGATCAACGCAACGAATAACATCAATTAGGCTCCAACATTCGCATGGTATCATATTGAACACAGTTAGTTCAATAATTTGGGATGTTTTTCCGTTGCTGAAGAAGTAGTAGCAACAATTTGCAGTGCAGTGGCAGTGCCAACATCAACATGGATGCAGAATTTCAGAGGGAGTTGTAGCACAAACGCAGTGTTGACAATGGCAGGGTCAACAACAGTACAGATGCAACATTTGCACAGTGGTGTGATGATTTCTAAATCTACACATTAGAAATCCTACTGCAATCACTGGTTTATCATCTCCTACTTGTTTTTACATTCAACAATTTATTTAATTATTTAAATAGAGATGAAAACACTATCGCAGACTACACATACATACAAATTATGAACTGAAATAGAATGAGACAAATACACAAGGGACATCGTTATTTTTGGACAATCTTCCACGGAAAACCCAATTCAGGAAAACTAGTGCATCATATAGAGGGTTTGTATTATTAAGTAAGCAAAATCTGAGTACAACATGTTGCCTCTCACATCGACTAACTTTTCAGAAATATTATGGAAACAAGAAATACATACGAGGGTTTATGTCGTTCTCCAAGTCTCAACTGATCCACTGAATGGCTGACTCTGGCAAGCACTACGGAAATCCCAGCACAATCTGCTCTGTGTGGGCTAGTGTCTTGCCTCTAGGAGATTACTTCACTTCTCTGCTGGATTGATTTACCCTCAAAAGCTTCAACTTCAGCCCTCCCGGCTCAGAACATCAAACTCCCAACAAAATCTCAAATTTCCCTCTATTATCTCTCATTGCCACTACAAGAACCCTCTTGGCCTACGTTAGCTCTGCGTGAGCCCCTTCCTGGGCTGTGTAGGCCTCTGCGCTGCCTCTCTGCTTGGTACTCGTTGGATTGGAACTCCCTTCCAATCTGACTCTCTGCTACTACCCCTCTCACTGCAACAGATCACTTGTCTGATTTTCTTAGCAAACCATGCCCCAAAAAAATCGAATTGACTGATCTCTCAAGTGTATCTCCGAATGACTCTCAAGCCTCCTCTTATACACTTCCTGTTAATAAATCAACGACTAAGATTAAAATAGACTTGATCCTTGATTAAGTTAGAAAATATGGATTTAAATCAAGCTAGGATGACTGCTGATCATGCTAAAAAAATAACTACATTACAGTCTAGGTTGATTCAAATGGAAAGAGCTCAAATGAAAAATCATCAACCTATGGGTCTGAATAATAATAATAATCGAAATAATTGGCAGAATAAAGGTCAGTTTAGTGTGCAAATTCCTCCTCACCCTTTTGAAACAAATAATCTTGTGGAGGAGACCCCGACTTATTGTAGAGCATGTGATGAGCTTCAAAAAGAAGCCACTTGTCATGTTATCAAGAGAATCATGCATCATGAAATGTTTGGGACAAATAATCAGATACACATGGTTGGTAAACAATATCATCTATTGAAAGATAATTGGGAAGAGGTTAAGGGAAATAGTAAACCTGTTAGACCTTTCACATCTTCATATAACATTAATAATTTTGGTCAAGAAACTGATGTCTTGGTTAAAATTTTTAGTGAGAAGCTTCCTCTAAGCGAGTTCTTGAAATTGCTAAGGACAAGGAACTAACTTATCAGAGAAGGAGTCAAAATGATAATCAAGTTAATTCTCGAAGTCTTAACCTTGGATCAACTTTTGGTATGAATATTTATTTAGGAGGTTGGTTTAATATCTCTAAAGTTTTTATTCCTGTCATCGAAATAGTGAAGATCCCTTCCCAGAAGGCCAAGTTACTAAGTGCTATTGGCAATACCCAAGTGAATGCAACTCAAGAGGAAACTCTTGAGGATTTCTACCATGATGCTCCCGTGTATTTGCAAAGTACGGAATTCGATAACAAACAACATTCTCCTTTTTTCATTACTTTGCTTGTTAATAATTATTGGTTACATAACTGCATGCTTGACTCTGGTGCTTCTACTTGTGTGATGACTAAGAGAGTCATGGAACAACATAATTTAAGGATATCTAGGCCTTACTATAACATATGTGCCATGAATTTGAAGAAAATTAAGGTTCATGGGTTAATTAAAGACTTGTAAGTCCATTTGCCTGTGTACCTTGATATCATGCTTTCCATGGGCATGGTTGTGGTTGATGTGCCTGATGCTTGGGTTATGTCGTTGTCTAGGAAAAGGGCCTCTGATTTAGGAGGAAACATACAAATGAACTAGTCATATGCTACGATTCCTTCCCCTAATCGTCAATGATTTCTTAAATTAAACAGAGAGCCCAAAAGGAGATTCCATGTCAAATATCCTAAAAGTCCCCATAATAAGATAATATGTGAACAACCTAAGCTTGGGAATCATGCTATTTTATCTAATTCAAACATTCATGTAGAGGTCAAGGTTGATAAAAAAGAGGGTGACTTAAAAAATAAAGTTTGGCATTCGCACTTTCATGGTGCAACATCTAGACATGGTAAAGGTGCGGAAATTGTCTAGAAATTTCCCCTTGATCATATTTTCAAATTTTCCTATCGATTAGAATTTGAAGTAACTAGCAATGTGGCTAAATATGAAGCCTTGTTGTTGGGTATTAAAATGGAAAAAAAAATTGAAATTCAAATTGCTGAGTATCAAGGGTTATTCAAATTTAGCTATCATGCAAATAAAAAATATTTTTACACGTAAAAATCAAAGACTAAGAAATTATAGAAATGTTGTGTGGGATACCATGGAGTATTTTGATGCCATCAATCTTGAAGTTATCCCAAGAGAGAAAATTTGCTTAGCTTATGAGCTAGTTGTTGTTGCTTTTACCATGCAGTTGTCAGATAAATTAATTGAAGATTAAACTAAGACGGATATAATTTTTAAACCTTCTATCCCAGATAAATCTAAACATGGGCGGGCCTTTGATAATGAAACATATGTTATTCATTTTCTAAATAATTTGGATAAGTTTAAGGGTCTTCAGGTAAATTCTGTGGAAGACGGATCCGAATGGCTTAATTTTCAGAGAGAGAAGAGTCCTACCATACGCACAATTGAACATGGCACATTTGAAAAGCAGCCAACAAATTTGCCTAAAACCAAGAAAATGCTTAACATTCACTACATTGAACGCATATGATGCCATGGGGCATCCTTTGTATTGTATCCCCAACCCTACATCCTTTTATTTCAATATTTTATTTTGTAGGTAGATTTATGTTTTTCATGTTACTAGGATAATTAATAAATGAAGAGCTAATATCTTTTAAGTGATTAATATTATATGATGTTTTTTGGATAGATGCTACTTAAGTTATCTTGTGTGTTGCGTGGATGTAGATTCTGGATTCTCACATTCTTTTGGTGCAACATGTCCCCAAGTAGAGCCAAATATTGACCACTCTGTGTCAACGACCCCATAGAAGTACACCCCTTCTTTTTGCAAAAGGGATATCGCCTGATCGATGTCTCTGTGTTGTCCAATGATCATCATCAACTTGATCATCATGTTATAGTGTAAACCCATCCTGCATATATATGATGTAAATAATCTCAAAAAAATTGTGTCATGTATGTAACAACCTAGGTACACCTACATTTCTAGTGACAATCTCCATTCTGGGAGGTTTTTCGTCTCACTGATTCATTTTGGAATAATCAACAGATTTTTTC
The DNA here is from genome assembly GCA_000404065.3 of Pinus taeda. Taxonomy (NCBI): domain Eukaryota; kingdom Viridiplantae; phylum Streptophyta; class Pinopsida; order Pinales; family Pinaceae; genus Pinus; species Pinus taeda. The sequence goes on from APFE031498685.1 coordinate 22,411, forward strand.
CCTCCAATCTTACCCCAAAGCTGGAATGGATTTTGTCGCTAGAATCTTAGGCGAGTCTTAGTTTTCTAGATCGAGTATGTAAAAGTAATTTGGGAATAATCCTAACTATTTGGTTAGATTATTTTATTATAGATTACTTGGTCTGCTGGATTATATTTGTGTCGTAGAAGTGGGTAGTCTGTGAGGGTATTTTACAAATGAGTTTTCCCCCTTATGATGTAAAAAATATGAAAATCATGATGTAAAGTGTCTTGAGAGTTGAAAAATAATCTATCCCCTCATAGGTTAATTAATTAATTTTTCTGGCCAAAAATTAATTAAAATCCTAAGCCAAAAATTTAATTAATTCTAGGTCGTAGGTAAAATTCTCCAAAGACAAAATTCATCGGTCCTAAAAAATTAAATTTTAAAAGGTCCTGTACTATGGTAAATTAATTATTTTGATAAATTTTAAACCTTTAATCCCCGAGGGTTAAGTCAAAGTATGAGTCGTGTTCTTAACAAGAAGCTCTGGTGTAGTTTTTTCTGGATAACAAAGAAAGACTTTGGGGTTAAATTCTGCTGGTGTTACTCTTCATGGGAATACTGTAAGATGTTTTATTTTCATGCATGATTATTTCTAAGCCATTGATGGTAGCTTCTGAAGAGTGATTTGAGTACATGTATCTTGCTCAATCACTAGGGTTTGAATAATAATCTAAATTTTGAACATAATAGCAGGTATCTCTATTTGTCTAAATTTTATTATTATATTCTTGCTCTATATTTTAATGGTTGGATTGAGTTTTGCAGGGAAATATTGACTTAGATCCTCAGGCGTTAGGGGAAGATTTCCATTGGACCAGCCAACTCCTGATATGTGTTTCTCGAAGAACCCGACTAAATTAATCTCGGGTTTATCATAAGATTTTTGTTTTACTGATGCATGAGGGTTTCGAGTTAGCACCTCCTTTAATTAATTAATTTATTATTTATTATTTATTATTTGTGTGGCATAATGATAGATTTGGCTATGTAGAGCCTTCAACTTGTAATTCTTGTAATTATTTAATTGAGTTTTTGGGGTTTTTAATTTCATAGTTGTATATATCGTGTCTAAGTGTTTTTCTTTTCTCATTACAAGTACAAATCTGAAGGAGAAATTTTGTTTGAAGCTAGATCTAGGATCTGGAGGGTAAGATTTGGCCTCAATGTCATCTTGCAGGGACATTTTTTAGAAAATTTTATAGCCCGAGGGTTTTAAAATTCAAATCTAGAGATTTTATGTTTTTCAAGGATAAATCTAAAGCAGAAGAATCTCACTTTAATCACAAATTTTTGAGAATTTTTTTAAGGGTTTGAACTAGCAGCTTTTGGCTACGTTTTTCAATGTCTGGAAAATTTCAATTTTTTTTACTACCTGGGGTTTTCGATCTGCTGCAAATTTCGAATTAAAAAAAAAACCTTTATTCCTCCATCCTCTGCCATCCTCTATCTACTGTACTTGCAAATCGACTTCCAAATGCTCCCTCCTATCCCTGCAGTATTCTAACGTTGCCTTTGCTTTGTCCCCTGTAAAATCCCCAACCCTTTCTTCTACAAACCGATGTTCGAACCCGAGTTTCCCATCTCCCTTGTCCTCATTGCTGCAAACTTGCAACCCTAAAGCTTCTCATTAAGTTTTTATTTTTTGGCTGCTACCTTTCACTTTTGCCCGCGTCCTCATCCCTGTGCCTCTCCTTCCTTGCAAAACATCGCATTTAAATATGCTATTTTCCCTCTATTGCTGCCCATGTCCTCTCCCTTCCTTCTAGCTCTTCCTCATTTCTGTAGATTCTGAAATCCATCCATCGTTGGTTGTGAAACTCTATACCCGCGGCTCCTTCCTCCCTATCCAAGTGCATTTTTCCTCCCTCGACCATTTTCGTCGCCCCTTCTGCCCATCGAGCTCCTCCCTGCCACCATCTCGACCTGCACAACACACTAAAAAAACATTCGATTTTATTTTGTTTCATTTTGTATGTATGTTAGGTTAGGTTTTTGGCTTCAGATTAAATCAATTTAATTTGTTTTACTTTTTTTGATTTGTTTTTTTTTTTGTTTTACATTTTTTATTTTAACTTAGGATTTTGATTTTGTTTAAAAACATTTAAAGCATTTAAAAAAAGACTAAAAAAATTTAAAAAGAATATAATATATATATATATTTTTGGTGACTTTGGAATTGCGAATGAAATAAATCCAAAGGAGAATTTAAGCTTTCACATTTAAAACATTTAAATTTAATTAAGTTCTTTTGATTTTTTTTTTTTGGTCACATTAAAAAATTCATTTGCCACATTAAACTTTGCTTCATAAGCTTAACATATTAAAAATTCACCTATGGGATAATTAAATTCTAATCTAAAGTTCCTTAGTGTCTTTTGGTGTGTTAAGTGTAAACTTTTAAATTTTGTGGTATTGATTTCTCTATTGTCAAGTGCAATTAATGTATTAGAATCATCTCTAAAGATTGACTATAGATCTGGGTTATTTAAGAAAATCATTTTAATTCTAGAGTCATATATTGCTTTGGCATTTAAGTTTCATAGCTCTTCATGGTATTTAATTGCTAGAATATCTTGCATGGTAAAGTTTTGGGCATTTACATTTAATCGTTCATGATCGTCACTTTTATCACATTTATAAATTGCTTTAAATATCTTGGTTTTATCTAGTTGATGGTTAACCAAAATATTAAGGCACTGGTCTAAAATCATTTCTAACTTGTGGTTTTATTTATCTTAATTGTTTGATCTATCCATCTTGGTTAATTAGGAATTGTTTTACATTCATCAAGTTGTTCATCTTTAAGTCTCATAGAGCCCGTCTTCCACAGACTATCCTCATTCATTCACCTTAGGGACTACCCCCTTTGACTTGTCTAGGTGGGAGTCTAAACAGAGGGAGTAAAGATTAGAGTGAACCCTTACTCTTAGCATTTTCGCGGTGCTTGGACACTTTCTGCAACAACATTTTTTGGCGTCGTTACTGTGGACAAAGTTTTTCTGTCCTTGGTCCTCTCAATCACTTCTCATCATTTGAGCCTTTCATCTTCACCCTTTCATATTCATCTCATTTTCATCATATCATTTTCCGTGTCTAAGTTAGATTTCTATCTGAGTGGTGATTCCACTTCCTTCATCTTCTACATGGGCGTGTACTAGGAGGAACCCAAGCAGCTTGGCTAATCCTGCTCCGGATCCTGAAAGGGCTCTCAGAGCTAGATTACACAGGCTCTCTTCTCGTACACTCCTTGACAATCTCGACCATGAATATCTTTGTGACATCCATTCACTCTTCTTGAATCCTCCCGTTCTAGACATCATGGATATCTATGAGCCTCTTAACTTTGCTAACATCTAGGTTTATCTCCATAAGATTCATAATATTGATATAGACAAGTTGCCTGCTTTCCAAGGAAATAATACAATCAATGTTAAAAATCATTTATATGCTTTTCATACTTGGTGGGCTAAATTCGCTCATGCTCATAATTATGAGGATGCACAAATGAAATGTCTTGTCATGAAACTTGTGCAGGATGATATGGATTGGTTTAGGGATAGGCCTGATCATAGCATTAATTCATTTAATTCCCTCCTTAATGCTTTTCGAGAGAAAATTAGTGAAAAGAAAGAAGATTGATTTCTAGCAAAAGCCATTAGCGTCATTAAAAAGAAAAAAAATGAGACGTGTGAAGAATTTAATAAAAGGTTTAATGGTATGCTTAAAGAGATATCTACTGATTACAAATCAATTGAGAAGATGCTTCTAGAATATTATCTTGATGCTTTCAATCCTGACACTTCTTATGAGCTAAGGAGGTCCAAGCCTGATGACTACAAGGCTTGTAAAATCACAACTGAAGAGCTGGAAAAAGATAAGAAGGCTTCTAGTAAATCTAAGATTCTTGGGTTTGAGGGATCTGCTATTAAATCAAAAGAACCTAAAGGAAAAGAAAAGGAATATGAAGAAGAACCTATGCAAAAATTGCTTAAGAAGTTAGAAAATATGGACTTAAATCAAGCTAGGATGATTGTTGATCATGCTAAAGAAATAGCTACATTAAAGTCTAGGTTGATTCAAATGGAAATAGCTCAAATGCAAAATCACCAACCTAGGGGTAAGAATAATAATAATAATCGAAATAATTTGCAGAAGAAAGGTCAGTCTAGTGAGCAGATGCTTCCTCACCCTCTTGAAACAAATAATCTTGTGGAGGAGACCTTGCCTTATTGTAGAGCATGTGATGAGCTTCAAGAAGAAGTAACTTGTCCCGTTATCAAGAGAATCATGCATCATGAGATCTTTGGGACAAATAATCAGATACACATGACTGGTAAAGAATATCATCTATCGCGAGAGAATTGGGAAGAGGTCAAGGGAAACAGTCAACCCATCAGACCTTTCACATCTCCATATAGCATTAATAATTTTGGTCAAGAAACTGATGTCTTGGTTAAACATTTTAGTGAGGAGTCTCCTCCTAAGAAAGTTCTTGAAATTGCTAAGGATAAGGGGCTAACCTACTAGAGAAGGGGTCAAAATTATAATCAAGTTAATTCTCGAAGTCCTAACCTTAGATAAACTTATCGTATGGATATTGATTTAGGAGTTTGGTTTAATAACTCTAAAGTTTTTATTCTTGTCACCGAAATAGTGAAGATCCCCTCCCAGAAGGCCAAGTTACTAAGTGCTATTGGCAGTACCCAGGTGAATGCAACTCAGGAGGAAACTCTTGAGGCTTTCTACCAAGATGCTGTCGTGTATTTGCAAAGTATGGAATCCGATAACAAGCGACATTCTCCTTTTTCATTACTTTGCTTGTTAATAATTATCAGTTATATAACTGCATGCTTGACTTTGGTGCTTTTGCTTGTGTGATGACTAAGAGAGTCACAAAACAACTTTTAAGGATATCTAGGCCTTACTACAACATATGTGCCATGGATTAGAAGAAAATTAAAGTTCATGGGTTAATTAAAGACTTGCAAGTCTATCTATCTGTGTAACCTGATATCATGATTGTTATAGGAAATGAGCCTCTGATTTAGGAGGAAGCATACAAATGAACTGGTCATATGCTACGATTCCTTCCCCTAATGGTCAAGGATTTCTTAAATTAAACAGAGAGCCCGAAAGGAGATTCCATGTCGAAGATCCTAAAAGTCCCCATAATGAGATAATATGTGAACAACCTAACCCTGTGAATCATGCTATTTTATCTAATTCAATCATTCCTATAGAGGTCAAGGTTGATAAAAAAGAGGGTGACTTAAAAAATAAGTTGGCATTTGTACTTTGATGGTGCGACATCTAGGCATGGTAAAGGTGCGAGAATTGTCTTGAAATCCCCCCTTGGTCATATTTTCAAATTTCCCTATTGATTAGAGTTTGAAGCAACCATCAATGTGGTTGAATATGAAGACTTTTTGTTGGGTATTGAAATTGAAAAAACTTTGAAAGTCAAATTGTTGAGTATCAAGGGTGATTCAAATTTAGTTATCATGGAAATAAAAAATAAATTTACATGTAAAAATCAAAGACTAAGAAATTGTAGAAATGTTGTGTGGGATAGCATGGAGTATTTTGATGCCATCAAGCTTGAAGTTATCCCAAGAGAAAAAAATTACTTTGCTTATGAGTTAGTTGTTGCTGCTTCTACCATGCAGTTGTCTGATAAATTTATTGAAGATAAAACTCAGACGGATATCATTTTTAAACCTTCTATCCCAGATAATTCTGAACATGGGTTGGCCTTTGATAATGAAACAAATGTTATTCACTTTCTAAATAATTTGGATAAGTTTCAAGGTTTTCAGGTAAATTCTGCAGAAGACGGATCTGAACGGCTTAATTTTCAAAGAGGGAAGAGTCCTACCATATGCATGATTGAACATAGTACATTTGAAAAGCAGCCTACAAATTTGCTTGAAAGCAAGCAAATGTTCAACATGCACTACATTGAACACATATGATGCCACCATGGGGCATCCTTTGTGTTGTATTCCTAACCCTACATCCTTTTATTTCAGTATTTTATTTTGTAGGTAGATTTATGTTTTTCATGTTATTAGGATAGTTAATAAATGAAGAGCTTATATCTTTTATGTGCTTAATATTATATGATGATTTTTGGATGGATGCTAATTATGTTATCTTGTGTGTTGTGTGGATGCAAATTCTAGATTCTCACATTCCTTTGGTGCAACAACGTGTCCCCAAGTAGATCCAGATGTCTACCACTCCGTGTCAATGATCCCATAGAAGTAAACCCCATTTTTTTACAAAAGGGATATCACCTGATCGATGTGTTTGTGCCATCCAATTATCATCATCGGCCTGATCATCATGTTATAATGTAAATCCATCCTGCATGTATATGATGTAAATAATCTCAACAGAATTGTGTCATGTATGTAATAACCTAAGTAAACCTACATTTCTAGTGACGATCTCCATTCTGGGAGGTTTTTCGTATCACCAATTCATTTTCGAATAATCGACAGAGTTTTTCCCTCCAATCTTACCCCAAAGTTGGAATGGATTTTGTCACCAGGATCTTAGGTGAGTCCTAGTGTTCTAGATTGAGTCTATGTAAAAGTAATTTGGGAATAATCCTAACTATTTTGTTAAATTATTTTATTACAAATTACTTGTTTTGTGGGATTATATTTGTGTCACAGAAGTGGAAGTCTGTGAGGGTCTTTTACAAATGGGTTTTCTCCTTAATGATGTAAAAAGTATGAAAATCATGAAGTACAATGTCTTGATGGTTGAAAAACAATTTATCCCCTCATAAGTTAATTAATTATTTTTTTTGGCCAAAAATTAATTGAAATTCTAAGTAAAAAATTTAATTAATTCTAGGCCCCAAGTAAATTTAGATTATCCAAAGGAAAAATTCGCTGGTCTTAAAAATTAAATTTTAAAAGGTCTCGAGACTAAGGTAAATTAATTATTTTATATATTTTAAACCTTTGATCCCCGGGGGTTAAGTCAAAGTCAAAATTTTGGGGAAATTAACTCAAATTTTTTATTTTTGAGTTAATTAAAATGCATTTAAATAAAACTTTTGAATTTCCTCAATATTTAAATATTTCGACGGATGAGATTAAAAGAAATTTTAATCTTTATCAATGGTCGAGATTGCTTTGACGAAGATCACTTGAACTAGCCATT
>APFE031498685.1:30129-70522 GCA_000404065.3 Pinus taeda
ATAAACAAAGACGTTGGGGTTAAATTCTATTGGTGTTACTTTTCATGAGAATACTATAAGATGTTTTATTTTCATGCATGATTTTTTCTAAAGCCATTGATAATAGCTTCTAAAGAGTGATTTGAGTACAAGTATCTTGCTCAGTCATTAGGATTTGGATAATAATCTAAATTTTGAACGTAATAGCATGTATCTCTAGTTGTCTAAATTTTATTATTATTTTCTCGGTCTATATTTTAATCACTGGATTGAGTTTTGTAGGGAAATTTTGATTTTGATCCTCAGATGTTAGGGGAAGTTTTCAGTTGGACCAGCCAAATCCCGATATGTGTTTCCTGAAGAACCCAGCTAAATTAGTCTAGAGCTTATCATAAGATTTTTGTTTTACTGATGCATGAGGGTTTCGAGCTAGCACCTCTTTTAATTTTTTTATTTTTTAATTTCTGTGTGGGATAATGATAGATCTGGCTACTTAGAGCCTTCAACTTGTAATTATTTAACTGGGGTTTTGGGGTTTTTAATTTCATCATTGTATATATCTTTTCTGGGTGTTTTGTTTTTGTTATTGTAGGTACAGATCTGAAGGATAAATTTTGCTTGAAGCCAGATCTAGGCCCTAGAGGGTAAGATCTTGCTTCAATGTCATTTTGCAGGAACATTTTTTTTAGAAAATTTTACAGTCCGAGGGTTTTAAAATTCAAATTTGGAGATTTTATGAGTGTTTCAAGGATAAGTCTGAAGCAGAAGAATATCAATTTAATCACAAATTTATGAGAATTTTTTAAAGGATTTGAGCTACCAGCTTTTGCCTGCGTTTTTATTTGTCTGGAAAATTTCAAATTTTTTTTACTACCTGGGGTTTTCGATCTGCTACAAATTTCGATTTAAAAAAAACCATCTATTCTCCCATCCTTTGCCATCCTTTATCTGTTGCACCTGCAAATCAAATTCCAAACGCTCCCTGCTATCCTCGCAATTTTCTAGAGCCGGCTTTGCTCTGTCCCCTGTAAAATCCTTAACTCTTTCTCCTGCAAAGTGACTTTCAAACTTGAGTTTCCTATCTCCCTTCTCATTGCTGCAAAGCCGTGGCCCTGAAGCTTCTCGTTGAGTTTTTATTTTTTGGCTGCTTCCTTTCACTTCTGTTCACGTCCTCATCCCTGTGCCTTTCCTTACCTGCAAAACACTGCCTTTCAATCTGCTCTTTTCCCTCTGTTGCTGCCTGCATCCTCTCCCTTCCTTCCAACTCTTCTCCATTTCTGCATATTTTGAAATCCCTCCATCACTGCTCGTGGAACTCTATACCTACGGCTCTTTTCTCCCTATGCAACTGCAATTTTCCTCCCTCGACCATTGTCGTGGCCCCTTTTGCCCATCGAGCTCCTCTCTGTCGTCGTTTCGACCTGCACAACACACCAAAAAACATTCAATTTTTTTTTTTTTTGGTTTCATTTTGTATGTATGTTAGGTTAGGTTTTTGGCTTCAAATTAAATCAATTGTATTTGTTTTACTTTTTCGATTTGTTTGTTTGTTTGTTTGTTTTTTTTTTTTTTTTTTTTTTTTTTTTTTTTTTTTTTTTTTTTTTTTGTTTTGTTTTGTTTTGTTTTTTTTAACTTAGGATTTTGATTTGTGTTTTGATATTTTTTTGGTTGTTATTTTGATTTAAAAGAAAAAAAAACATTTAAAAACATTTAAAAAAATAGAAATTTAAAAAAATCTAAAAAATCTAAACAATTATTTTTTGTGACTATTGCGAATGAGATAAATCAAAATGAGAATTTGAGCTTTCACACTTAAAAAAATAATTTTTTTATGTGGCCTACAACACATAAAAAAATTAAATTTAATTAAGTTCTTTTGTTTTATTTTTTATTTTTGATTACATTAAAAAATTCATTTGCCACATTAAACTTTGCTTCATAAGCTCAACATATTAAAAATTTATCTAAGGGATAATTAAATTCTAATTTAAAGTTCCTTGGTGTCTTTTTGTGTGTTAAGTGTAAACTTTTAAATTTTGTGGTATTGATTTCTTTATTGTCAAGTGCGATTAATGTTTTAGAATCATCTCTAAAAATTGGCTATAGGAGATTGCCACATTAAACTTTGCTTCATAAGCTCAACATATTAAAAATTTATCTAAGGGATAATTAAATTCTAATTTAAAGTTCCTTGGTGTCTTTTTGTGTGTTAAGTGTAAACTTTTAAATTTTGTGGTATTGATTTCTTTATTGTCAAGTGCGATTAATGTTTTAGAATCATCTCTAAAAATTGGCTATAGGAGAAAGATAATTTTTTCTAGATCTGGGTTATTGAAGAAAATCATTTTAATTCTAGAGTCATATATTGCTTTGGCATTTAAGTTTCATAGCTCTTCATGGTATTTTGACTGTTAGAATATCCCGCATGGTAAAGTTTTGGGCATTTACATTTAATTGTTCATGACTGTCACTTTCATCACATTTATAAAATGCTTTGGATAGCCTGTTTTTATCTAGTTTATGGTTAACTGAAATATTAAGGCACTAGTCTAAAATCATTTCTAACTTGTGGTTGTATTTGTCTTAATTGTTTGATCTATCCATCTCGGTTAACCAAGGCATGTTTTACATTCATCAAATTGTTCATCCTTAAGTCTCTTAGAGCTTATTCATTCACCTTAGGGACTACCCCCTTTGACTTGTCTAGGAGAGAGTCTAAACAGAGTGAGTAAGGATTAGAGTGACAACCCTTACTTTGAGCGTTGTCGCGGTGCCTTGACACTTTCTACAATAACATGTGGCATTATAGGGATGCGCTCAGATGATTTCAATGTAACTACAGTTCGATGCTATGCTAAACACAGTTTGGTGATACAATAGATTCAACGTTACCACAGTTCGGTGCTTCCACAGTAACCACAAATTCAGTGATATGTCACAGTGACTCGGTGCTATTTCAATCTCACAGTTTGGATGCCATTTCAGTTCAATGTTATTACAGTTCGGAGCTGTCACAATGACTTTAATTCAGTGTTATCACAATAACTTTAGTTATAAGGTCTCAGTGCCATTAGAGTGATAAGGTCTCGGTGGTATTACAATGATGATGTCTCAGTGCAAACAAAGTTTGGTACTAACACAATGATAAGTGAAAGGAAGATCAAGCAAGGATGACTTGAGGAAGTCTCTAGTCTAGTTTGTAAGGGTCTTGGTCATCTCATCTTGAATCTAATGAAGGAAGAATTTTAACTGGGTTTTCCCCTAGAATGGGGGTTTTTCCCTGGCAGCTTGCCTCCAACATCTTGTGTTATGTTTTACTTGCTTGGCATTAGTCTCGATGATAAGAAAAGATAATTCAAAATAACAAATAATAATAATGAAAAACGTCACAAGATAATGTCATAATATGAGAAATTGTTTAACTACCACACTTTGGATTTTTCAACATGGTATCAGAGCTATGGTCAAGGTCAAAGGCAGTTTGAAGACCACTTATACGTCTTTGAAGCATCCTCAATGAAAGATTCTGTTTGCATTTGCCTTGAAGAACATGTCAGTTAGATCAAAATCAAAATAGGAATTTCTGAACTAATGGAACTAAGATTACAATGAGCTAGTTCAAGACACTTTGAAGAAGAAGGAGAAGGTTCGAATGTCTTAATGATGGATTCCAATATATCACAGTAAAGAAGCTCAGTCAACCTCATAAATGAGAGTAGTGAAAGTTCAACGCAAAATCTTAGAAGGAAATTCAGAGGTCACAGTAATATATCTCGGTATACCTTAGTAAGATAAGTTCGTATATTTTTAGAGAATAAGGATCGGTGAAACCTAAGTCTAGAAGAGATGTAACTTCACTCCAATCACGAAGAATTTTTTTAGTGGAATCAAGTCACAATCACAACCATGACTTCGCTATAAATTTCAAAAAAATTCGGGCTCAATGAATTGTTGAAAACACTAAGTGTTGAAGCAATGATAAGGCCAAAATAATAAAGAAGTGCATTCAACTCATTGAAGAAAGGGAACTCGGTACAACTGCATGTGGAGATCTATCAAGTACAAGCACAAGGTACCAGCTCAAGAAAATCAAGTATGTATTCAACAAGATGCACTTGCAACAAATCTAATGAGCTATTAAATCAAAGGTACGTAAACACAAGGTATATTTATGAGCTTTTAGATTTTTATTATCTCTAATAATCCTTGTTTATAACTAGTCTAGGATAAACATTGTACTCTCTAGATAACATATTATAACATTAATCCTTATCTCCTAGGGTTTACTAGTAATCTAGGATCTCAAGCAAAATTCCTTAATTGAAAGAAGCAATAACCTTTCATAGGATTCCATCCTCCATGGTTATGTAGGAGATCTAACTTAAAAAATTAAATCATGTTCTTGGTATCACATGTTTTGCTTGAGAGTATGTATTACAGGTATAAAAGATCACAACTGAATACAAGGAGAACACTTCAAGGAATCCTTACAAGGTTTGAACATCTTCAAGTATGTCTTACACTATGCATCTTATAAAATTCTCTTAATTTAAAAAGATAAGTTCATCTTATTTTGAAATTTGCATTACATTACTAACATCATTATGTCTAGCTGTCTTGAATCATATAGATTCTTGTTTAGGGTGATTAATCTTTTGATAAATCTACCCTCATATTCTTGATTGATTTTATAGAACCCTAGACAGGTTCTCTGGAAAACTCTAACGTGAGGGTATGCTAATGTTAATTTCTGAAACCCTAAGACTGCTTAGGTTATTTGGAAATGTTATTTGAAGTTTTTTTGATGATGTCATGTTTGGAATTTTAGTATAATCATGAAAATTTAACTTGTTAGGATTGAATGATGTTCTCTGAAATCTCGAACCTTTGAAATTTTGGTATAGTAGGGTTTGGTTTGCTATGTTGTGTAACCCTAGATATTTATGGTTTGGTTGGGATTATAAGAAAAACTCTTGTTATGTCCTTAGAATAATATCCTACAAATGAAACCCTAGGTATGTGTCCATTTGGTCGAAACCCTAGATTGGTCTAGGTCGGTATATGTCTAATGTATTAATATTGCGTGACATAAGACAACTTATGATATTTTGATGAATTCGTAGATATATGTGTTGACCTAAGTGTTAATGATCATGAGTCCTAGTGTTTGGAAACAAGCCCTAGTCAAATTTTGATGTTTTAAGATAACGCTATTTGGTAAATCTAGGGTTTTGCAACTAAACCCTCGTAGTAGTTAAATTCTCTAATATGTGTGTTATGAAAATAGGGAATCTATGAATCTATATAGTGATTGCTGAGAATTTATAGATGGAAATCTAGGGTTTACATCAAACCCTAGTAAATGTGTTGATTAAGCTATGATTGGTTTTGATTATTGAAGCTCATGTATGAAATCCTAGTGAGGAGTCTAACATATGAATTCTAATAATTGTTAGACATATTACTTGTTTGAATTGTTTCTAAGGGATTGCTATATGAAAGAACTTGTCATGTCATTAAAAGAATATTAAAACCCTAGATATAATAATTTTTATATCTTAATGAGTTGTGGATGTGATTTAGGGTTTGTAACAAAACTTGGGCAAGAAGTTGAAGTATTAAAGTATAGTCTCTTGCTAATTATGTTTGTAAAGTCTAACGCTTTCATTATTGTAAGATTTTGATATGGATAACTTCATGCTTCTATAGTTTTGGTTGTACTTGCTATCTAAGTTGTGCAGGTACATAATCTTCAAGATGGTGAAGATGATCAAAAGAAATTTGATGTGATAAGTATGATGTGAATGATAATGATAACTTTGATGAGAAGGATGGAAGCCACGAAAGATTCTCTGATGTTGAAAAGAAGACGCTGATATCCTTGGGTGAAGAGGGAGCCCAGATAAAAGAGATCTCCCTAAGATTAAGAGGGAGCCTCAATAGAGGAAAGCTTCTTGGTTGAGAGGAAGGGGATAGCATAGTTTTGATTGGAGAATGAATTTTGAAGGATATGTTGCTAAGGAAAATGTATGATTGAAGAATATTCTGGCAAAGTTTCGGTTGATAGCCCTATTATGTTGAAAAGCAACATCAAGACCCTAGAGGTTTGTATTTGATTATGTACATTTGAAAGTATATTATTGATTGGGGTTGTGTTTGTACAGGTGAATCTATCAAAGGTTTTGATAGCATGTTGGTTACCAATCAATTTGATTGGGAGATATTCGTTGTCCTTGATCTGCTGGATCAAGGAGTGTTGAGGTTTTGTGAGTGAAGCATTTACTGGGAGGACATCTAGACAACACTTTGTGTTCATTTCTAGGTCCCGAAGTTGGTAGGGTGGCGTTTATCATTGAGCTCTGACACACACCTAGATCCCTGGGTTGATGGTTAACAGGTAAGCCTGATGGTACCTAGAGAGGCTGAAAGCTTGAGTCCATCTTGTTGAAGAAAGTGTAACTAGGTTTGGTCTTCATGAAATTGTAATTATGATTTTTGTAAACAAGAAAATGAATTTATTATTATGCCTTGCTGCATGGGTTTCATGAGCAAGAGGTTTATTTGTTAGTGGCTCCCAGTGAGAGCCTTAGGATGTATTATTAAGTCAAAGAGTCAATGTCATATGAAGAAGCTCTTCTTGAGCATACAAAAATTGTATATGTGTATATGTCTATTTCTAAAGTAGCCCTCCAAAAGACAAGCACAAGTCCTCTCTTGAAGTCGGCCTGCAAACTGTATGAAACATTCATGTCGGCTCATCTCAAACAAACACATCTCTTCGTTGGATCATGTCAGTTAATTATGGAGGATGAATTACTATAAATAAGTGGCATGATATTCACAAAAGGGCAGTGCAAAGAACTCGAATACCTCTAAAATTTCGTTGGTAATTACAGTCACAGTACCTCGCAATTTCTGAGATTTCAGTAAACTATCACACTCATCATGTTTGGGTTATTTCAGTGAAGGATACAGTAATCAGATCTCTGTATTGGAGGATGTGTTTCAGGGTATCATGTTACACTATACAGTTCAGATTTTTCTTCTTAAAGTTTGATGATAAGATATGAAGGAAAGTTCAGTGATATCTCTGTGTTTTGTGTGGAAAAGAGATCAACATCAGAGCAATGACATAGTAAGAGAGCTCAGATTCGAATGGAGAAAATTATGAGCTCAAACCTTTAGCATAGTCATTCAAATCCCTAGTTGTGGTATCATCGTAATAGGCAACTTAGAAGTCTCTCTAAGGTCTTGTAAAACCAATAAGTATGAAGATTTTGTGGTGCCATGATGAAAGGAGATTTTGGGGGTAAACCAATTTCCCCTTTCTTTATAAAATTTCGATCCTGAGGCCTGTGGGTTATGGCCCACAAACCTATCGGAAGCATTCTTGAGAGGCTTTAAGCCTTTAAACACTTGGGCAACACATAAAATTGGGACCACTCACTCTATCAGAATACACGGGAATACACAGAAACAAGCGCCCGAACACATAAGGCTAGACTTCAAAATCTATAAGCCTACATTTATAATTATTTTCGGGTCCGCTCATCCTTTTATTTTTAGCTGCGCTCCTCCTTTGATCGACCCGATCTCCGATCACCAATCGACGCTTATCTCTATCGGCATATCAGCATTCCATTACATCATCCACTAGCCATTCAACTCTACCATATGTGATTAGATATTGACCGTCCATTGTATCCTCCGATCCGACGATTGATGTTACAGCCGATCAACGAACCTAATCATTGATCCTTTGCCGTCGATTAACTCGCGATAGATCTGACGGTTCACAAAGGTTTCGGGTAGACATCAAGCACAAGGATTAGCCACCCGAAAAGCGGTTTCCTCTCTCCTCCTCGTTGCTACGTGTCACTTGATGAGTGAAATCAAGTGCTTACCCTTTAGTACCACTTACGGGTTTGAGGTCACCCGAAATACCACTTCCACTGTTTAAAACCTGATATTTGCCGATTATCTTCCGTGCTCTTTCACCATGCGATGATCGTCGATTTGAACAATCGATGGTTCTCGTTCTTTGTTGCCTACACCGTTGATATTCTCCTATTTGATGGATTATGTGTTAAAACAATGGTTTCGCCATACTTTGTTAACACACAACATTCATATAATCATTGGATCACCATCGATCCATACAGTGATCGATGGTCGATCAACACTCCAACACACAGAATAACTCAGAAAGACATAAATATACAGATACGCGGAAATCAACATAACACACACTTTTCTATTATATATGATATGAATATAGATCTAAGGCATTTCAGCCTTAGGAATAAACTCCCTCTCGACTACATTTTGACCACTCTGGCTTACACAAGTTCTATTATTTGTTCTCTGTCTCTCCTTTGAACACACACACAGACTCTATTTTTATGAGAGATTACAACAGTCGTGGATCATTTAAGATGCACAATTTCCTTCCACAACTCACTCAACAAACCCCTAAACTCTCTATACGCATACATGCATATGGTAGATTACATTTAATTAAGTCTTCGAGAGACTATATCCATTCCATCATTTACTTTGTTTTAAACAGAATTTGTTCCCTGTTTTGCTCCGATGGTCCACGTCCTCCTTGCTCCGCTTTGGATTCCTCTTTTAATGATGAATGCTAGATGTTCCTGCATTAGACTCCCGAGGCACAAAAATTTATGACCTCCTGGTCATATGCTTCACCTTGTCCTTAGCAATTCTACCCACTTCTCAGTGGAACTGCCTTCATGACCTTCTGTGAGCTGCAATCAACCTTTGCAGTAGCAGTCTTCTCTGCTACACGATACCTCACCAAGCTTTCTCCATTGAGCTTAGTCTTTTGGCATTCTTCTGGTTCTCTCCTCTGGAATCTATTGAGCACTCCTTGCTCTAGGTTGCTGCAAGTCTTCTCACCTTCCGCTGCCATTTGCTGCACAACTGTAAAGACCATAACTCTCTAGTCTCCAACACAGTTGTACCTCTTCTCCTTTTGCTTGCACTCTTCTTCCTTTTCGCAAGAAATCCTTAACCTTAACTTTTCCTTGCTCTGATACCAAAGGAGATTTTGGGGGTAAACCAATTTCCCCTTTCTTTATAAACTTTCAATCCTGAGGCCTGTGGCTTATGGCCCACAAACCTATCGGAAGCGTTCTTGAGAGGCTTTAAGCCTTTAAACACTCAGGAAACACATAAAATCGGGACCACTCATTCTATCGGAATACACGGGAATACACAGAAACAAGCACCCGAACACATAAAGCCGGACTTCAAAATCTATAAGCATGCATCTATAATTATTGTCGAGTCTGCTCATCCTTCGCTTTTCAGTTGCGCTCCTCCTCTGATCTCTGATCGCCGATCGCTATTGGCATATTGACATTCCATTACATCATCCTCTAGCCCTTCAACTTTGCAATATGTAATTAGATCTTGACCGTCCATTGAATCCTTTGATCCAATGGTTGACGTCACACCTGATTAACGAAACTAATCACTGATCCTCCGCCGTTGATTAACTCACGATAGATCTGACGGTTCACAAAGATTTCAGGTAGACAACAAGCACGAGGATTAACCACCTGAAAAGCAGTTTCCTCTCTCCTCCTCGTTGCTACGTGTCGCTTGATGAGTGGAATTGGGTGCTCACCCTTCAATACCAGTTATGGGTTTGAGGACGCCCGAAATACCACTTCCACTATTTAAAACCCGCTCTTCACCGATTATCTTCCGCGCTCTTTCACCATGCGATGATAGTCGATCTGAACGATCGATGGTTCTCGTTCTTTGTCGCCTACACTGTTGATCTTCTGCTATTTGATGGATTTTGTGTTAAAACACTGGTTTCTACGATACTCTGTTAACACACGACACTCATATAATCATTGGATCGCCATCGATCCATACAGTGATCGATGGTAGATCAACACTCCAACACACAAAATAACTCAGAAAGACATAAATACATAGATATGCGGAAATCCACAGAACACACACTTCTATTATATACAATATGAATATAGATCTAAGGCATTTCAACCTTAGGAACAAACTCCCTCTCGACTACATTTTGACCACTTTGGTTTACACAAGTTCTATTATTCGCTCTCTGTCTCTCCTTTGAACACACACACAGACTCGCTTTTTAGAAGAGATTACAATAGTAGTGGATCATTTAAGATGCACAATTTCCGTCCACAAATCACTCAACAAACCCCTAAACTCTCTATATGTATACATGCATATGGCAGATTCCATTTAATTAAGTCTTCAAGAGACTTTATCCATTCCATCATTTACTCTATTTTAAACAGAATTTGTCCCCTGTTTTGCTCTGATGGTCCATGTCCTCCTTGCTCTGCTTTGGATTCCTTCTTTTAATGATGAGTGCTGGATGCTCTTGCATAAAAAATTAAGTCTTATAGAGACTTTATCCATTCCATCATTTACTCTATTTTAAATAGAATTTGTCCCCTATTTTGCTTCGATGGTCCACGTCCTCCTTGCTCCGCTTTGGATTCCTTCTTTTAATGATGAGTTCTAGATGCTCCTGCATCATGCCACCTCTATTACAGTCTCGGTAACAGAACAATGAAATATACCTCTGTCTTGGTGTAGTAAGATAACAATTCGTTGCAATTACAATTTGTTGTATCAATGTGGTGAAGAGTTCAGTGTTAGTGCAACAATAATGATCTCGTTGTTATGATGAATATCTCAGTGAAGGTGCACTAATAATGTCCTCAGTCAAACAACAATGGTGATGATGATCTCATCATGGAAATGAAGAGGATAGGTATCTTGGTCTTGGAGTGGCTTATTAGGTCAAGGGTCATGGTCTTGGTAGTCTTCAAATGGAATCTCTAAAAGAATAATTTTTTGCCCGTTTTCCTCTCAAAGAGTGAGAGGTTTGGCCTTGATAGAAAGCCAACATCTTGTGTTCTTGTCTCTTTTCTTTTGGTAACTATTTGATGAATTAAGAAGACACTCTAATAATAACAAGTGAAGATTGTGCTAATAATAAAAATCAAAATACCTTACAAATAGTTATCATGGCAAGAAGAATCTCATTAACCTCGTTTGCCCTAGATTCTTCAACATGGTATTAGAGCTTAGGTGCTAAAGTCAAAGGAAGGGCAATAAAGAGACATTCAAGTATCAAAGAATAAATCTACAACAACAAGATATTTTGTCTCCATAGTCATCATCAAAAGGCCATCAAGGCCCTCATCAAGTTGTCTACAAAGCAAGGTAGCTCGAAGGACCTCAAAAATGAAAATCACATCATCTTGGAAAAGGTTGAAACCTTAGAAGCAATCCTGATATACACTACAAAAGAAGGCAAAGCATATTGAAGGCGAGAAGGCATTGTCATATTCAAGGTTATAAAAACAAGCAAGGATCATCTCCTTGCCCTAGAAGAAGATCATCTGAAGGAGCAACAAATCATTCTCATCAAAAGGAGCAACATTTTCTATTGAAGATTGGATTTTTCATCTAAAAGAAGATCATCCAAGAGGAAGATCTAATACATCTTCTTCAACCATCATCAAAGTGATCAAGTAGAAGAATTCATCTTCACTTGTCAAGTAAGTATCTTTCATTCAATGATCAAGTTTGGTTAAATGACTTCATGATTGCAAGGATATCTATAGGTTGGATGGGTCATCAAAGGTCCTTGCATGGAATGAGAAGGATTTTCATAATCCTCATAGATAAGAAGAAGTCAGTGAACATATCAAGGAAAAATATTTCCTTTGAATTCATGGGAGGGAACTCTTAAGGTCCTCTCATCCCTATGTATCAAGAAAGGAGACATAAAAGAGATATATGAAAAGTTAGAAGATATACTCTCTGAAATGAAGTGAAGAAGGTCATATCACTTAGACTTGATTGAAGGTATCAAAAAATGAAGGAATATCTTCAGGAGATCTCAATTGGTAGATATGGGAAAGATGATAAGAAGATAATCATGATTAATCTAACTGATAAGCAAGGTAATAAATGTCCATGAAAAAGAAGGTTAACTCATTCAACAACTTGTGGTTTCTATGTTAGATAGAAAAAGACAAGTTGAGGGTAAAAGTGTTGAAGGTTAAAGGACTCAAACATTTGCATAAACAAAAGGGAAGTTTGGTCCTCAAACAAGACAAAACAGTGTGATGGAAAGATTATGAAAATAAAGCTCATATCGCCGGAAAGATAGAGGAAACTGAAGAAAAGAGCCAAGGAAAGAGGGAGTAATAGATCTCTACTATGATTAAGATGGTATCCCTCACAAAAGGGTCCTATAATAACCTCCTAAATCTTTTAGATATGACCATGATAATAATATGCATCGTGGCATCATGGAAGCATGAAAAACAAGAGTTTGTGACATCACCATGGGAATCATGAAGGAAAAAATCCATGGCAGTCAAACATGAAGGATATAGCTCTTGGGAACCTCATTGGACATTGCAGGAAAGGAAGAATTCATCCAGGACAAGGCTCATCATACATCAAGTCAAAAAGGAAACATTTTCCAGATGGGGATATACAAGATCCTCAAGATTCTCTAAAGGAATCCTTATCGAAGGGCTCACTAATCTAGAGAAGAAGCAAGTGTTTCATCAGGAAATCCAACTTATGGAATTCATGGGATGATGGTGTGATGACATGAGAAATAAAGCATATCAAGGGATCAAAGATATTTTCAATCAAGGGAGCTATTGGAAGAAGCCTAGATGACCTAAAGGTAAAATGAGGTATGTATACTTGTGTTTAATATTATAATGTCACGTCGTATGGTTGCAGGTAACATGGATCATTACTTCTATATTAAGAAGCATGATCAAGAGAAAATTGATATCCTCCTCTAAAAGGATGCAGGAAGGCATAAAGTCACACTAGATGAAATCAACATAATATGTCCTCATATGAAGTATGAGGAGGTTGACAACAATTAAGATACTCTGATTAAAAGCTCCTGGGACTGGAATGTGTGAGGAAGAACGAGATTGTGAGATATGCAACCATGATGGAGGCAATTAACATCCAAAAAACCAAGAATATTTGACTAGGAAAACTCCCAGAAGGATATGAAGACTTTGATAAAAGTATGAAAAGATGAAGACCCTTTGCAATGAATATCTTTGGGAGATGTGTCAACATGTATGCAGGATGCTGATACCTATAAGAAGATGTCATGATGAAGAGCCATCTCGAAAGGTACAATTTGATTTAATGTTATGTTTTTATTTCTTGAATAATATCTAGATGAGTTCATGCACGGCTACTGGAACAAGAATTGTAAGTACAAATTCAACTAGCATTCATGTGGTGGATGGAAACTTCTGAAAGAAACATGATGAGGAAGAAGTAGCCACATGAGGAAGGTTCTAGATATGTATCAGGAAGGCCACTTTCCATAAAGAAAAGAATGACATGACAAACCAAGAAGGAAAGTGATCGATGGCTGATGCCCTAAAATGAAGAAGCTCAACTGAATTTCATGACATCAAGAAAAGAAGTTGATCAAGCAGCTGAAGGACCTATGAAGAAGAAGTTGTTGATGAAAAGGAGAGTCCATGTTAAGAGGGAGCTCTTACAGGTCCCTGATCAAGAGGGAGCTTGGATTGGGTCACCCCTAATTAAAAAGGAGTGACAATTGTGTTTTTATATTTCATGTGTCATGCACTAGACTAGGACTAACAACCATAAGTCTTAGTGAAGGCCATGAAGAGAAACCGTAAAGTCTTAGTTTTCTAGCTCTAAAATTTTGTGGAGGGGCTAGAACACATGAGATATCCAAGACCCAGAAATCGTTTGGTGAAATTCCACCCAGATTTTATTTTATTAAAATAATTAATATTTTAATGGGGTTCCTAAATCTAAACTTAGGAAAATTAAAATATTAATGGGTATAAATGAACATATGGGTGAGAAGCTTCTAAGAGACGAGGATTAAGTCTAATTTAATCTTAGACGTTGATTAGAGACTTAATCTCGGCTGTTGATTTCTCAACAGGAAAAGTATAAATGGAGGCTTGGGGTTAGTTGGAGAGGACACACAGAGAGATTGAGGGAATCAATTTTCTGAGATGAGAAGTTATCAGGAGGGAAATCGATTGGGGAGATCTTGCAGCTTAGGGGTAGTGATAGTTCCGAAATACAGATAGAGAGGCAGAGAGAAGCTTGTGGAGGCATCACAGTAGCCAAGAGAGTTGACGCTAGGCCATTCTGGGCCCACACAACCTTGATGCAAAGCCAGAAGGGCCATCACAGAGGGAGAGAGTTGCCTTCCACGCAGGGTGCTGGAACTGCCAAAACAACTGAGGAAAGCTGGCATGGTGGGCAGAAGAGAAGACGTAGATCCTCAGAGAGATCCACACAATTATTATGAAGGGGAAACGTAGTTGTAGCCGGGGCTAGCCAGTTTTGCTGCTGGATCAGCCGAAATCTGTCAGGTGAAGTGAGGTAAAAATCACTTAGGTTTTCCGCCATTGTATTTCTCTATCAATGGTTTTCCGGGAGGGTAACCAACATTTATATTTAGAACTTCCAGCATAGAGCTAGGAGTAGCCATCGCCGCACAACATTGGGGAAAACGTTGTCATTTGTGGGGTTTTTTCATCCAGTTGCTGGATCTGCCAAAATATTTGTCTCCAGATAGAGGTACTTTTGTCGGGTTTATTCTCTGTTGGATGAGCCGGATTTGGCACCCTAGTTGTATTTAGAAATTTGCTTAATAAAAAAAACCCTCATATCTACTGCACCGGTTTTCCCACACTCGGTTTTTCTGGGGACATTTAGTCCAAAAATAAGTGTGTCCTTTGTGTGGTTATCTCATTTATTTTTCGGTACTTGATTTGATATTGGTGTAGGTTGCAGTGTATGTGCATTAATATTTTTTTAAATAATTTTGAAAATAACTTGTTAAACTGAAGAACACAAGTAGGTAATGCAAATAAGTTTACTGCAGTAGGATTTCTGAATTGTTAGATTCAGAAATATTCACATGGTATCAGAGCCATTGAAGATTAAGGAAGGCTAGAGCCATCGGTGAAAGAATAGAGGAAAATAAGTGTGTGAAGACAGTTGTCTCGGGAGACAATGCAGTTTCTGGCCAAAACGGAAAAGGAGGGGTGACTCAGTCACCAAGGGAGGCTCACACAGAGCCTGCGTCAGCCTGATTGGGTGACGTTGTTGTTGCAAAGGGTAGAACAATGGTTATTGGGCCAACGCAAAGACTGTTGAGTCTCATTTTCCCAGTTGTCATGGTTAGAGGTGCAGCGCAAATTTCATCTGGAGTTGCTAGTGGGGTGTTGATTTTATTGGTGCAGAACAATACCTAGTGGGGCAGAAGCAAAGTAGAGGGAATCAATTCCTCAGAAGATTTCTTGCCAAGAAATATTGATCCAATGCTGAGCAACAACAAAGACAGATCAAAGGGGTGGTTCGACAGTGGTTGGCAGAAGGATTTCCATGAAGGAAATTGAAATTCAGAGGGAGCTTGTTCCTTAGAGGATTTCTAGTGCCAAAGAAATCTAGATCTGAGTTTTGCTAGGGAAAAAATGAAAGAGGGAGAAGAGAACCAGTTCGACATTTAGTTGAGCAGAGATGGAAATTAACAGACTGAGAGATTAGGATAGGTTGGATGGAGCATCCAACTTCGTCATCTGGAAGGCCAGGGTCCTGGCAGTTTTGGATAAAAATCGCATCAAGGATTATGCCTTGAAGACGGTTGTGTTCCGGTTGATGTTGATCCTCTCAAGAAATATGAGGAGGGTCAGGCTAAAGTGAAGTGCATGATCTTGGATGGGGTCAAGGATCATGTGATCCCACATATTGCTGAGAAGGACAAACCAAGGGAAATGTGGGAGGCCTTGACGACCTTGTATGAGGGAACTTCTGTATAGCGGAAGATGTTGCTTGAGAGTCAGCTGAGACAATTTCAGATGCATAAGGGAGAATAAATTGATCCCTTGCTTCTCAGGTTGCAAGGGATCTGTGACTAGCTAACTTTCGTAGAGGCTACACCAAATCTTGAATTTATGGTTAGGACTACCCTGAATGCAGTCACTGAAGACTGGGAAACCTTTATCCAAGGCATTTTGGGCAGGGCTTCTCTTCCCAGTTGGGAGGAGATGTGGGCAACTCTTTGACAGAAAGAGATTAGATGGTTGACCAAGGCAAGAATCAACAACAAAGGGATCAGAGTTAAGGAGGAAGAGGAGGATGCAACTCTCACATCAGCAGGATAACAAGGGCAACATAAGAGAAAGAAAAAGGACAAATCCAAAGTCAGATGCTTCAGATGTGGAGAAATGGGTCATTTCCCCACATAGTGCCCTCCGAAGAAGAGAAAGGAAGAAAATTATGACTCAAAAGATGGTCCAACGAAAGCTAACAAAGAGGACACTGGTGAGGATTGCACCATGAGTGCTCCTGCACCTCTAGAGAAGAGGTGGGGTGATATTGATCTGTAGTCAAGAGGACTACACAAAAGGGTAGGATCCTTGAGGTGCCCAAACTCTGGGATCACATACGACTACGAGAGCCCTTAATGACAGTAGTAGAATGACAGGGGTTAGTTGGTGTGAGGGATGATGGAGCAACGGTGGCAGAGCTAGAGTGCCAAAGTTCGAAGCAATGCAGTAGAGTGTTGCAACAGTGTGGGAGGCACAAAGTAGATACAACAACAACATAGCAACATCAGAGGGTCAACACAGATTATCAACAAAGGTAGTTTTAGCATCACAGGGCATCTAGATGCACCAACATGTCAGCTTTTGGGTGACTTTTTAGTTGCTTACTTCTCCGCAATTGAGTTGCAGTGCAACAGTTAACAGTGGCAGTGCTATGGGCAACATGATGCAACATATTGAGAGGGAGTTGCAGTACAGATGCAGTAGTGCCAGTGACAGTGTCATGGGCAACAATACAGATTGCAGTAGTGTAGTGGATGAGGGGTAGCAGGCCGAGCATCAACAACACAGAGGACCGATGTCATGGATCAGTGTGATACTTTTGCTGGGAAGTATTGTTATAACACATTCCTTGCTAAGATGGAGTGTTAATTTTTGGGTAGCATTGGATGCGCTCTAGCTCTTAAATTTTGTGGAGGGGATAGAACACATGAGATCTCCAAGACCCATAAATCCTTTGGTGAAATTCCACCTGGATTGTATTTTATTAAAATAATTAATATTTTTAATGGGGTTCCTAAGTCTAAACTTAGGAAAAATAAAATATTAATGGGTATTAATGAAAATATGAGTGAAAAGATTCTAAGAGATGAGGATCAAGTCTAATTTAATCTTAGTTGTTGATTAGAGACTTAATCTCTGCCATTGATTTCTCAACAGGAAAATTATAAATGGAGGCTTGGGGTTAGTTTGAGAAGACACACAGAGAGATTGTGGAAATCAATTTTTTGAGGTGAGAAGCTCTCAGGAGAGAAATTGAATGGGGAGATCTTGAAGCTGAGGGGCAGTGATAGTTCGGGAATATAGACAGAAACGCAGAGAGAAGCTTGTGGAGGCAACATAGTAGCCAATAGAGTTGGTGTTGGGCCAGTTTGGGCCCACGTAACCTTGACGCAGAGCTAGAAGTGCCAGCGTAGAGAGAGAGAGCTGCCTTCCACGTAGAGTATCTGAATTGTGAGAATAGCTGGGGAAAGTTGACGCAATGGGCAGAAGAGCAGACAAAAAGCTGACACAGAGCCTCAGAGAGCTCCACATAGGCCCAAGCAATTACTGCGAAGGGGCAGTGCAATTGTAGCCGGGGCTAACCAGTTTATCTGTCAGATCACCTAGAATCTGCCGGGTGAAGTGAGGTAAAACTCACTCAAGTTTTCCGCCATTGTATTTCTTTGTCACTGGTTTGTTGGGAGGGCAACCAACATTTGTGTTTAGAACTTCTACTTCATAATAGAAGACTCTTAGAGATGCTGCACCGGTTTTCCTACATTGAGTTTTTCCAGGGACGTTTAGTCCAAAAATAAGTGTGTCCTTTGTATGGTTATCTCATTTATTTTTCAGTACTTGATTTGTATATTGGTGTAGGCTATGGTGTACTTGCATTAATATTTTCCGAATATTTCTGAAAATAACTTGTTAAATGAAGAACACAAGTAGGTAATGCAAATCAGTTTACTGCAGTAGGATTTCTGACTAGTTCGATTTAGAAATTTTCACATCCTCCCTAATTGAGAGGGAAATATATACCCAACATTCTTGTCTTCACTTGAGAAGAAAGAATGGAGGATTGGGTAATCATCTGGCATCTGATGCTCTTTGTGGATGTGTAGGGCATCCAAGATAAGAGTAGGCAAGAGAATAAATATCTTTGGGGGTTGGGAACTCAAGATAAGAATAGTCCTAGAAGGTTATACTCAGTGAACACCTGAGTGGGTATGTACGTTGAGAGACAATGATGAAGGTGTCTATAGTCATTGGTATTTCCAACATTGTGCTCTGATCTGATGAGAGATAGAGCTGCCAGTTAAGGCCTTGCTGTGGAAACAATGTTGGTTACTATGATGCTATACATATGGGATTACCAATCTGATTCTTCTTATGAGAAAATTTTTAGATTGAGAATGACCAAGTAATATTATGAACACCTCCTTAGTTAAGAGGGAGCGTTGAAGAAAGTGTAGCTAGGTTCGGTCTTCATGACATTGTAATTATGATTTTTGTAAACAAAAAAATGAATTTATTAGTATGCCTTGTTGCATGGGCTTCATGAGCAAGAGGTTTATTTGTTAGTGGTTCCCATTGAGAGCCTTAGGATATATTATTGAGTCAAAGAGTCAATGTCATATGAAGAAGCTTTTCTTGATCATATAAAAAATGTATATGTGTCTATGTCTATGTCTAAAATAGCCTTCCAAAAGACAAGCACAAGTCCTCTCTTGAAGTCGGCTTGCAAACTATATGAAACATTCATGTCGGCTCACCTCAAACAAACACATATCTTCGTTGGATCATGTCGGCTAGTTATGAAGGATGAATTACTATAAATACATGGCCATGATCTTTGTAAAAGGGTAGTGCAGAGAACTCGAACACCTCTGAAATTTTGGTGGTAATTATAGTGGTAATTGTTGATTTCTGGTAGCATCGAATGTGCTCTAAGTCTCAAATTTTGCAGGGAGGCTTAGGCACATGTATTCCAAAGAACCCTGAAAGAGTTTTGGTAAATTCTACCCAGAAATAGTTTTATTAAAAAAATTAATTATTTTTAGAGGGACCCTAAGTCTAAACTTAGGAAAATAAAATAATTAAAGGGTATTAATATAAACTGTGGGTGTAACTTCTAGAAGAAGACGTGGATCAAACAGAAATGATATTAGCGATTGATTAGCATCTAATTTGGGCCATTGAATTTCAATGAGGATATTATTTAAGGAGGCTTGAGGGTCACTTGGAAAAATACACAGAGTGAGTTCAAAAGTTCAATTTTCTGAAGCAAAGCAGTTGCTGAGAGAATTTCGATAATCAGCTTTTGCAGTGAGGGGTAGGGATAATTTGGTTGGAGAGTCTTCTCCTGAGCCAGGATATGCAACAGAGAGGCAAAGAGACATGAGAAGGAGGCATCGCAGTACCCATGAGGGGTTGATGCTAAGCCAGAAGGGCTCACGTAGGGGAAGCATAGTCCTCCCAACAGAAGTTCGAAAATTTGTTGGGGTTTGACGTCTGAACTGGGAGGGTTGACGTCAGAGTAAATATACCCATTGCAGAGCTGAGACAAAGCCTTAGAGGTTGACACAGGGCCCACTAAGGGCCCACATAGGGGAAACATAGAAATAGTCGTGGACATGTTGGTTCAGCTACCCGATTAGTCGGGACTTGCCGGGTAGAGTGAGGTAATCTCACAAATTTCTTCTGTCAATTGTATTTCTCTGTATATGGATTGTTGGGAGGGAATCCAAAATTGTATTTAGAAAATTATTGCATAATAATAAAAACTCTCAGAGCTGTTGCACCAATTTTCCTGAATTGGGTTTTTCCGGCGACATTTGTCCAAAAAATACTACGTCCTTTGTGTTGTATCTTTGTTTATTGTTCTCTTCTTGTTTTGGGCATATTATTTAATTGTTGTAGGTTGCAGTGTATTAGCTTCGATATTTGCTGTAGGAAGCAGTAAATAATTTGTTTAACCAATTAACAAATAGGAGAAGTTTAATCAGTTGATGCAATAGGGATTTCGGTTCTCAGAATTTTCACATGGTATCAGAGCTAGTGCAGGTAAAGCAAGAAGAATAGTAATAGAGAATCCGATGCTGAGCAGAAGAGGGAGATCGAAAAAGCTATAGGAGGCAACAATTTGAAACCCAGAGGGTTGGTGCAGTCCTAGCCGGAGGGCTGATTTTCAAGGCAATCTCTCTCTGAGTGAGTCAACAAAGAGGAAGGACTCCCAGTTTGAAAGTTTGCCGGGGCCGAGGGAGCAGCACTGAAGCCTCAGCTTGAGGAGAAGCTGGTGGGCCGCAGTCCTTTCTGTAGGTCATTTTGTTGGGCAAAAAGACATCAGAAGAGAAGGAAGAAGCACAAAGAGCGAATTTTTAAATAGAAGACTTCCCGCCAAGAAGTCTGTTTCCTCATTGGCTGAGCAGCAGCAATGAGAAGCAGCGAGGATATTTTCAACATTTGTGGCAGAGATGGAAACTAGTGATTTGAGGGATCAGGATAGGTTGGACAGAGCATCCAACTGTGTCATCTGGAAGGCTAGAATGTCATTCCTTCTAGATGAGCATGCCCTCAAGACATATGTCGACAACGTGGTGGCTGTGCTTGCAAATGCAGATCCGTTGAAAAAGTATCGAGATGAAATGGCAAAGGAAAAAAGAATGATCCTCAACGGAGTGAAGGATCATGTTGTTTGTCACATCGCTAATAGAGGGACTACTAAGGAGATGTGGGATGCGTTGTCTACGCTATATCAAGGATCTTCCGAGCAGCGGAAGATGTACTTGGAGAAAAAACTAAGATCTACTCAAATGCAGAAGGGGGAGCGTGTGGATCCATTCCTCATGAAGCTTTAGGAGACCCGTGATGAGTTATCTGCTATGGGGTCTACACCTCAAGACCCAGAGTTGGTTAGAATGGCCCTCAATTCAGTCTCAAATGAGTGGCAAGTCTTTGTCTAGAGTATCCTGGGCAGGGCGACTTTGCCAAATTGGGATGAGATGTGGGTATCTCTCAAGCAAGAGGAGTTGAGGAGAGACTTGGTCAAGTGTAAGCTTGAAAGAAGCAACAGTAGTGGGTCAAAGCTCAAGGAGGAGGAGGATAATGCAACCCTTGCATCGAAGGGACAACATGAGCAACAAAGACATAAGAAGGACGTCTCAAAGACAAAGTGCTTCAGGTGTGGTGAGATGGGTGACTACGCAACAGAGTGTCCTCTTAGAAAGGACAAAGATGAGAAGCATGATCTGAAGGCTTCACCTGCGAAGATCGAGGAGGAGGAGTTTGCTATGAAAGCTGAGATACCTCCAGGAGGGAGGTGGACTGGTTTGGAGCTGTAGTTCGAAAGAACTACAGATGGGCATGATCCTTGAGGAGCCCACCTCTTGGATCAATTCCTTGCTATGGGAGCCAAGATCAGAAGTAGCAGGATGGACTAGTGTCAGATGGTGCCGAGGAGTGTCAGAGAGACAATTGCAGTGGTTAGGAGCGCCAAAGACTGAGCAATGTAGAGCAAATTTGGTAGCAATGCAGATGGCACAGAGCAATACTCAGCAACAACGTAGTAGATTCAGAGGATCAACGCAGCGAATAGCATCAATTAGGCTCCAACATTCACATGGTATCATATTGAACACAGTTAGTTCAATAATTTGGGATGTTTTTCCGTTGCTGAAGAAGTAGTAGCAACAATTTGCAGTGCAGTGGCAGTGCCAACATCAACATGGATGCAGAATTTCAGAGGGAGTTGTAGCACAAACGCAGTGTTGACAATGGCAGGGTCAACAACAGTACAGATGCAACATTTGCACAGTGGTGTGATGATTTCTAAATCTACACATTAGAAATCCTACTGCAATCACTGGTTTATCATCTCCTACTTGTTTTTACATTCAACAATTTATTTAATTATTTAAATAGAGATGAAAACACTATCGCAGACTACACATACATACAAATTATGAACTGAAATAGAATGAGACAAATACACAAGGGACATCATTATTTTTGGACAAT
This sequence comes from Pinus taeda, assembly GCA_000404065.3. NCBI lineage: Eukaryota > Viridiplantae > Streptophyta > Pinopsida > Pinales > Pinaceae > Pinus > Pinus taeda. The sequence goes on from APFE031498685.1 coordinate 52,299, forward strand.
CTTCCACGAAAAACCCAATTCAGGAAAACTAGTGCATCATATAGAGGGTTTGTATTATTAAGTAAGCAAAATCTGAGTATAACATGTTGCCTCTCACATCGACTAACTTTTCAAAAATATTACGGAAACAAGAAATACATACGAGGGTTTATGTCGCTCTCCAAGTCTCAACTGATCCACTGAATGGCTGACTCTGGCAAGCACTACGAAAATCCCAGCACAATCTGCTCTGTGTGGGCTAGCGTCTTGCCTCTAGGAGATTACTTCACTTCTCTGCTGGATTGATTTACCCTCAAAAGCTTCAACTTCAGCCCTCCCGGCTCAGAACATCGAACTCCCAACAAAATCTCAAATTTCCCTCTATTATCTCTCATTGCCACTACAAGAACCCTCTTGGCCTACGTTAGCTCTACGTGAGCCCCTTCCTGAGCTACGTAGGCCTCTGCGCTGCCTCTCTACTTGGTACTCGTTGGATTGGAACTCCCTTCCAATCTGACTCTCTGCTACTACCCCTCTCACTGCAACAGATCACTTGTCTGATTTTCTGAGCAAACTATGCCCCAAAAAAATCGAATTGACTGATCTCTCAAGTGTATCTCCGACTGACTCTCAAGCCTCCTCTTATACACTTCTTGTTAATAAATCAACAACTAAGATTAAAATAGACTTGATCCTTGATTAAGTTAGAAATTTCTCACCCATATTCTTATTAATACTCATTAATATTTTTATTTTCCTAAGTTTAGACTTAGGAACCCATTAAAAATATTAATTATTTTAATAACTCCTCATCCTGGTGGAATTTCTCCAAATGATTTCTGGGTTCTGGAGATCTCATGTGTTTTAGCCCCTCCACAAAATTTCGGAGCTAGAGCACATCCGATGCTACCAAAAATCAATAGTTAGTGGACAGCATGTCAAACATCAACAATGCAGAGGGAGATGTTACAAAACAGAGTGATGCTCTAGCAAGGTGCATTGCTAGAGCACATTCCTCGCTAAGAGGGAGTGTTGATTTCTAGTAGCATCAAATGTGCTCTAAGTCTCAAATTTTGCAGGGAGGCTTAGGAACATGTATTCCAAAGAACTCATAAAGCGTTTTGGGAAATTCCACCTAGAAACAATTTTATTAAAATAATTAATTATTTTTAAAGGGACCCTAAGTCTAAACTTAGGAAAATAAAATAATTAAAGGGTATTAATATAAGCTGTGGGTGTAACTTCTAGAAGAAGACAAGGATCAAGCAGAAACGATCTTAGCCATTGATTAGCTTCTAATCTAGGTCATTGAATGTCAACAAGGAGATTATTTAAAGAGGCTTGAGGGTCACTTAGAAAAATACACAGAGTGAGTTCAGAAGTTCGAATTTTTGAAGCAGAGTACTTGCCAGGAGAATTTCAATAGTGAGCTTTTGTAGTGAGGGGAAGGGATAATTTGGTTGGAGAGACTTCTCCTAAGCCAGGATACACAACAGAGAGGTAGAGAGACACCATAAGGAGGCAACGCAGTGCCTAGGAGGGGTTGATGTTGAGCCAGAAGGGCTCACGCAGAGGCATTGTAATCCTCCCAGTAGAAGTTTGAAAATTTGCTGGGGTTTGACGTATGAGCCGGTAGGGTTGACGTCAATGATCTGGGAGAGGAAATCAACCTAGCGCAAAGCTGATGCAGAACCTTGGAAGTTGATGCAGGGCCCACGCAGGCGCAACACAGAAATAGTCGGGGACATGTTGGTTTAGCTGCTGGATCAGTTGGGACTTGCCAGGTAGAGTGAGGTAATCTGACAAAAAAATCTTGCCAGTTATATTTCTCTGTAATTGGATTGCTGGGAGAACATCCAGAGTTATATTCAAAAAATTACTGCATAATAATAACAACCCTCAGAGCTACTGCACTTGTTTTCCTTGGGTTTTTCCGGGGACATTTGTCCAGAAAATACAGTGTCCTTTGTGTTGTATCTTTCTCTATTGTTCTATTCTTGTTTTGGGCATATTATTTAATTGGTATTGGCTGCAGTGTACTAGCTGTTAGGGCTTAAATCTACCTTAGGCTGAAAAAGGCAGGATCTAGGGTAACATCAAACCACGCTTAACCTAGTAGCTAGCCCTACCAGGTCGGGAGAGGACTCTCTCCTTGTCAATCTCAGGAAAATATATCAAATGAAACTTGAGATGAATGATGCAAAAACTAATTTTAGGCTAGGTATATGCTCAAAGGAGTTTGATTGAATTTGATGATGTTTTGTTGGCTCAAATGTGAAAGGCAGATTTGGGTCTGGGGAAAGGACTCAATTTTGCAGAGGTTTCTGTGGGGAAAGGTAGGCAAATGCTTTAGTACTTTAAATTGAATGAGATGGAGAGTCTTAAGACTGGTGAGGAGTTGGAGAGGGCATGAGAATCTCAGGGATCCTCTTCAAACCGTAGAAAACATAAATAACTAAACAAACCCTAGGTAGAGCACTGCAACTTCAATGATTTCTACCTTTATCCTTAATTCATTTAGTTCAGTTGAGAAAGAGAGCGAATGGCATACATAAACACATGTAAAACTTGAATTAAAGAAGAATAAACAATATCAAATCAACTTGCCACAAGAATCCCACAAAATGCTGCAAACCTTGGTCTATTCCTTTGCCAAACTGCAGAGATGAATGTACAATGCTGCTCAAAGCTTTCACAAAAGTCCAACCCTGACAAATGACTGAAAAAGTACTAGATATAGACAAAAAACAATTCATGCTAGGATTTAGGGGTTGAATTCATGATTTTAGGAGTTGTTCCAACAAGATCTAAACTAAGAATTGAAAAGTAGGCAATGGAACAACTTACCTCTAAAATCTAGGAAACTGATTCATTCAGTTCAAAACTACCTTTTCATGATGTATCTACCTCCATGAATGACTTTTTAACATTTTTACATCACAGTCCATCAAGTTACATCAAATTACATCATGATTTTGAACATGAGAGAGAAGAAAAGTCAAACTAAGAAAAATTTGGGCAAAAAACGGAGTTTTTTGGCAAAAATAACAATTTTACATCCTATGCGCTGCGCCACTATCCCTATGCATAGCACCTTTTTGCAGCTGATTTTGGAGGCCTTCCCATGCATAAAATTTGCTCCAAGTGGGCTTTTTGGAAAGGTTTGTCTGTATACTTTCCAAAACAAGTGGAATTTCTGAATTTGGAGTCCATTTGCCCATCCAAAAATGAGTTCTCCCAACACTGCTTCCTGTGTGGCAAAAAAGGGGTAGAAAGGGCATTTTTGAGGTGTTTTTGATCCTTTTGGAAGCTAAAAACTTGACAAAACTTTCCAGCCATTTCTGGGCATTCATAATTTTGCATGAGGAATCCAAAAATGTGAAGTCTTCCTCCAGAGGAGGTCCCTAGCAAAAGCGAGCGTCGGGTGGCGCTACGCACCAGGCAGAAAATCCTGTTTTTTCCTCCAAAAATTCAAAATTGACAAAAAGTGTGCCAAATTTCTTGAAATTTGGGTTGAGTGACCTGCATCAAGTACTATGTTGGGCTAAGGAAGCCTCAGCCAAGATTTTGAGTCTATCTTGGTCTTTCTTCCTCCTTAAAGTTTTCCTCAATTTGGCCTTCAAGGTCCTTATTCTCGCTTTGCAAATTTTATTTCTCGCCAAATAGTGATAAGCCATGTGCCTCAACATCTTTTTATCTTTTTTGGCCTTCTTCAGCAGCTTCTCCAAGTGCATATTTGTCCTTTCTAGCCAAGATTCATGATCAACTTCAATCTCTTGTTCTAGTGGTGTCAATTTGATTTTCCTCCTCTTCGCTGCTTGCCGGTTTTCTCTTATAGTTTGCAGCTCCATGATCATCTGCTGATCCTCCAGTTGCTTGTTTCTTTGCTCAAAATAATTGATAATCCACTTAGCTCTTTCCAGGTTAAGAGCTAAGAAATTAAGGTCAGCTTCTTGTTCCTGGATGATCTCTTTAAGTCTTGAGCTTTGGGGGCCCAAATTAGTGTCCTCATCCTGAATGAGAATGAAGTGTCTCTCTTGACCTTCCGAAGGCCCCTGATCATGCACTGGTTGTTTACCTTTGTCCTGTACCTACTTTGTTGTTGAAGGAAACGAGACCCCTTCAACCTCGGGTGGAGATAGTACTCGTTTTGCTGCTGCAAATAGCCTCCTTGTCCCCTTTTGGTAAGTGATGAATACTGGTACACTGGAAGTTTGAGTCTCATGCATTTCTTGCTGATGTGAAAGCCCTCCTGCCTCATGTAAAACTGATGGGATCAGTTGAGAACTTGTGAAAACCTCATGTGAAATGAAATCATCCCATGAAACTTTCAGCAGGTTCAGTTGATGCAACACCACAATCTTGACCAATGCAAAGTGATAAATGTTGTTGTACTGCTGATGAGGAGGCTTTCTTTTCACAAATGTGGTCATTTTCTCAATATTCCAGCACATGAAATAGGGTAGGTTCATCATCCTCACCTTAGTGAAATGCATCAATAATCTGATGTGGCAGGCGTACAGGCGAGAAAATTTGCCTTCATAGCTGAAATATTTGATTATGAGCTTCATCAATGGAGCATATGTGTCCTGAAGGTACCTGAAAGGGAAAACTCTATTGATATGCCTCTGAAAGCTAGCCTTGATATAAGGCTCATAATGATATTTGTCAACCAGTTGTCCCTTGTTCCATTTTTATCCCACATTCGGAATACCTATTGCTTCAACTATTGATTCAGGTGTCAAAGTGAATGTAACACCTGCCAAATTGACCTGGCCATTGTGAAGATGGAGGACAAACAGTCTAGCTAACTCATGATGGTATTTGACTCTTTCCACCATCTCACAAAATTGATAGCAGGATCGATGTTTGAAGCATGCTATAGCAAGAGGACAAGCCAATAGCTCAGTAAGTGTAGTGGGCTCCTCCTGGATATGTTTGCCTCCCTTGTGAGGTTTTCTGGGTGCATGAAGTTCTTGGGAGGAATCACTTACTGTTTCCTCATCTCTTTCATAAGGGGAATCTGTCTCCATGTTTGCCATTGTTTGGGTTGAAGCGATGGGTATGAAGAGATTTTATATGAACAATAGGTGTTTGCTGTTCAATGAAAGGGATTGATGAGTGGGGACTGTGAATGTGGGATTTTTCTGCTAACTGCAGGGTTTTTTGGGAATAGTAGTGGTTTAGGGAATGAGGATTAGGGTTTAAAGATGCCAATTAGGGTTTGGGAGTAGTGGGATTAGGTATTGGGGTTTTGAGTTTTAGGGATAGGGGAAATAGGTAAGTGTAAATAAAAGAGGGAAGGAAAAATGAGGTGAATGAAATGTAGTGAGGAGAGGTGAAAATGCTAGAGGGGCATAAGACAACAAAAAATGCAACTTTGCAAACCCTAGGCATCTTTTCAATTTGACTGTGCAAGGAACTAGGGTTTTATTTTTTTCCCTATTGAAACACCATGAAAATTGACTAAAACCCTTGCAATGGCACTTAGGATTATTAAAATTACTTGTGAGATGATGTTTGCAAAATTTGAAGCTTGGAGGAGGTGATTTGAGTGGATTTAGGGCTTGGAAGGTAGGTGCATTGCGCCCACTAATAGGTGCGCCGTGCCTTTGTAAATTTTAGTGTACTTCCTGCACTGTGTGCCTTGCGCTTCAACCTAGGTGCGCCGTGCCTAGTAAACCTTCACAGTTTTGCTGCAAATCTCCTTCCTTCCTCTAAAATCGTGATTTTGACTTGTTGTTTTCTCTTTAACACTTGGAATGAGGCCTTTAACATGAAAAACACTTTAAATACAAGGGAATTTAATTTTTTCACTTACAAGAACCCACTTTTCTAATGTTTGCTTTTCACTTATTATTTAAAACTTTGTTTTGGGATTTTGACTGCTTTTTGCCTTTGATGGACTAAATGCTTTGACTTTTTGCAGGAGCTGGAATGCAGGAGCTTGGAAAGGTGACCAGGGCTGCATCTCGGAATTGTTACATATAGGAAAAATGAAATTACATGAAATTTTGTACATGAAATATAAAAAACTATGTTTTTCCCCAAAACAGGGTTTTGAAGAAAAATCAATCACTGAGCATGTGAGTATTGAATTTTTTTATTTCTGAGACTTTAATTGACCTCCTCATGCGTCTGCTGACCATTTTTGAGATTTTACAAGACCTTGAGGACAAACCTTAGACCTAATGAGACATAAAACCCTAAAAATGAAATTTTGCAGATATAAAGACAAAAAAAATGACTATAAATGACCTGAAAATGGGCCAACAGGTAAAGATCATGAGGGAAAAATGATAATATGCCACTGCCATCAGATGATCCATGATCCTAATGGAATGCAGCTGATCGGATGAGACACCTATGCAACAAGAGAATTTTGATCACTGGAGGGATGAAGATACCGACACTAACACTAGCTTCGATATTTGTTGTAGGAAGCAATAAATAATTTGTTTCAATAATTAACAAATAGGAGAAGTTTAATCAGTTGCTGCAGTAGGGATTCCGGTTCTTAGAATTTTCACAGTAATAAAAGTCGTAGTACCTCGCAATTTCTAATATTTCGGTAAAGTATCACAATCATCATGTTCGGGTTATTTCAGTGAATGATACAGTAATTGAATCTCTGTATTGGAGGATGTGTTTCAGGGTATCATGTTACACAATACAATTCAAATTTTTCTTCTTAAATTTCAATGATAAGATACAAAGGAAAGTTCAGTGATATCTCTATGTTTTGTGTGGAAAGGAGATCAACATCAGAGCAATGACACAGTAAGAGAGCTCGAATTCGAATGGAGAACAATTATGAACTCAAACCTTTAGCATAGTCATTTAGATCCCTAGTTGTGGTATCATCGTAGTAAGCAACTCGGAAGTCTCTTTGAGGTCTCGTAAAACCAATAAATATGAAGATTATGTGGTGCCACCTCTATTATAGTGTCGATAATGGAACAATGAAATATACCTCTGTCTTGGTGCAGTGAGATAACAATTTGTTGCAATTAGAATTTGTAGTATCGATGTGGTGAAGAGTTCAGTGTCAGTGCAATAGTAATTATCTCGTTGTTATGATGAATATCTCAGTGAAGGTGCACTAATGATGTCCTCGGTAAAGCAACAGTGATGATGATGATCTCAACATGGCAAAGAAGATGATTGGTGTCTTGGTCTTGGAGTGGCTTATTAGGTCAAGGGTCATGGTCTTGGTATTTGTCAATTAGAATCTCTATAAGAAGAATTTTATGCGGGTTTTCCTCTCAAAGAGTGAGAGGTTTTGGCCCTAGAAGAAAGCCAACATCTTATGTTCTTGTCTCTTTTGTTTTGATAACTGTTTGATGAATTGAGAAGACACACTCTAATAATAACAAGCAAATATTGTGCTAATAAGAAAAATTAAAATACTTCACAAATAGTTATCATGGCAAGAAGAATCTCATTAACTTCATTTGCCCTAGATTCTTCAACACATCTTAGTCCCACCCGGATAGATTTCCTTGGTCAAGAATCTAGTCCATGGCATTGCGGTGCCTAAATTGTTGAGAGACCAATGGATAGATTGACCTGGTCAGGAATCTAGTCCATGCAATTGCAGTGCCTAAAATTCTTCATGGTTCATATTGTTGAGATCTTGCTTGTACCTTTATGTGATGAATACCTCCCTAGTTAAGAGGTAGTGTTGGAAAATGTAACTAGGTTTAGTCTTCATTAATGTATTTGAGTCGTCATGTAATGTGCTTGTCAAAAGAACAAAGAGATGATTTTATTATTATTATTGAATTGACTTATTAAAGCATGGGTTTCATGCTTGGGTCAATTGTCATAGGTCAAGCCTACATTGTAGGCTTTAGAATTATTTATTTGGGTCAAAGTCAATTTTTTTATTGGTCAAAGACTCCTCCATCAAGTCTCTGTGAAAATTCCTAGATCTAACAATCTCAGGAATCCTACTGCAACCAGCTGAATCTACTTTACTTAGATTATATTACATTACAAACTTATTTTAGATTTCTTTTTTAAATATTGAAGCAAATTACTGAAGCAACCTACACCAAATTAAATATGATTATGAAACATAGAAACTGAAGGAAATACAAACACATAGGACATCGTTATTTTTGGACAAATGTCCCCAGAAAAACCTAGTACGGAAAAACGGTGCAGTATCTCTGAGGGTTTATTATTATTAAGCAGTAGCAAATTGAGTACATCCCTGAATACCTCTTAGGTTATTTAGTTACAAAGAGAGAAATACTGGTAGAATCTTTGTGAGATTACCTCACACAATCACTGAGAAAAAGTCCTGACTGATCCGGTCACTAGATGAGGTGCCCCTGGTAGGCCATCCGTTGCCTCTACACTGTCCCAGCGTCAACTCTCCTAGGCACTGCGTCACCCAGCTGGGGAATCGATTTGCAACCCAGAGTCACTGCACTCAGCCTCCTGGTCTCACACCCCGGGTTGCGGCTACTGAAACTGACTCTGCTACTAGATTTTCGACTTTCTTTCTCAACCTCTGTGCTGCCTCTACGTGGCCCTGTTGGTCTTGCGCCAGCCTCTGAGTCTGGGATGGATCACCTTCTACATCTCTCTACTGATGATTCTCAAACTGAGAAAATATCTCTCTGGAAGCTATCCCTGCCTCTCAACTGCAAGAAATCTTCTCAATCAAATTTTCCTCCTGAGAACTTCTCACTTTAGAAAATCGATTCCTTGATCTCTCTTAGTGTGTTTTCCAAATGACCCTCAAGCCCCTTCTTATATCTTCATGTTGGACAACCAACGACCTAGATTAACTCTTAATCAAAGGCTCAGATCATTTTGACTTGATCTCTGTCTTTTTCTAGAAGTTACACCCACAATTAGATTAATACACATTAATATTTTATTTTTCCTAAGTTTAGAGTTAGGAACTCCATTAAAAATTTAATTATTTTAATATAATCATCTCTAGGTGGAATTTCCCAAAACGGTTTCTAGGTTCTTTAGAATGCATGTGCCTAAGCCTCCTTGCAAGATTTGAGGCCTAGAGCACGTCCGATGCTACCCCAAATCAACACTTCCTCTTAGCGAGGAATGTGCTCTAGCAATATACTGCTACTGCATACTTCTCTGACTCTGAAGCATTGTGCTCTGCATTGCTGATGTCTGACATGCTCTCCACCAACTACTATGTTGTTGTTATAACTATACTGTTGCCTTTGACACTGCCACTGCCAATGCTACATCTGTACTACAGTTCCCTCTAAAAGGTTACATCTGCTATGCTGTTAACATTGCCACTGTAACATTGCCTCTGTACTGCAACTCATTTGCTGAGAGAAGCAACTGAAAAACATCCAAAATTATTGAAATAATTGTGTTCAGTATGATACCACATGAATGCTTGAACTGACTGTTGCTAGTCTCTGCGCTGACCCTCTGAATCTACTACGCTCCTACTGACCTTTGCTCTGTGCCAACTGCACTGCTGCCAACTTTGCTCTGCGTAGCTACTGACCTCTAGTATGTGCCAACTGCACTACTGCCAACTCTGCTCTGCGCTGCTCAGACTCTGGCACTCCTAGCCACTGCAACTGTCTCTCTGACACTCCTCGACACCATTCGACATTAGTCCATCTTCCTACTTCTGATCTGGGCTCCCTTAGCAAGGTACTGATTCAAGAGGTGGACTCCTCAAGGATCCTGCCCACCTGTAACTCTTTCGAACTACAACCCCAAATTAGCCCGCCTCCCTCCTGGAGGTATCTTGGCTGTCATGGAAAACTCCTCCCAGTCGATCTTCACGACTGCAACCTTAGGATAATGCTTCTCATCCTTGTCCTTTTTCTTCAAAGGACACTAGGATGCATAGTGGCCCATCTTGCAACATCTGAAACACTTTACCTTGGAGATGTCCTTCTTTCGCCTCTGTTGTCCCTGTTGCCCCTCCGATGCAAGGGCTACATTATCCTCCTCCTCCTTGGGCTTCGACCCACTACTGTTGCTACTTCTATCAAGTTTTACCTTGACGAGGTCTCTCCTCAGCTCCTTTTGTTTTAGAGCTTCCCACATCTCATCCCAATTAGGCAATGCTGCTCTGCCCAGGATACTCTGGACAAAGACTTGCCACTCATCTAGGACAGAATTAAGGGCCAGTCTAACCAACTATGAATCCTAAGGTGTATGCCCCGTAGTAGATAACTCATCATGGGTTTCCTTAAGATTCGTGAGGAATGGATCCACACGCCCTCCCTTTTGCATCTGAGTAGATCTCAGATTCTTCTCTAAGCACATCTTCCACCGCTCGGAAGATCCTTGATATAATGTAGCCAAGGCATCCCACATCTCCTTAGCAGTGATTCTGCTAGTAATGTGGCACACCACGTGATCCTTGACTCCATCCAGGATCATCCTCTTTGCCTTTGCCATCTCAGCTTTGTACTTTTTCAGCAGATTTGCATCTGCAGGTTCAGCCACCATGCTGTCAACATATGTCTTGAGGGCATGCTCATCTAGAAGGAAAGACATTCTAGCCTTCTAGATAACGTAGTTGGATGCCCCATCCAACCTATCCTAATCCCTCAAGCCACTGGTTGGTATCTCCTCCGAAAAATGTCGAACAACTCCCTCTTTCTCCCTACTACATAGCTTCTAGGCTGGCTTATGTACTCCTTGATGGCGCTGGTAAGTCTGCTGCTCCTCTGCTGCCCAACAAATGAGAAATACTGATTTCCTAGGCAAGAAAACACTAAGGAAGTATTCCCTCACTATGCAATATGCTTCCTTCTTTCAACGAATTTTCTGCCCAGCACTCAACTTGTAGAAAACTACGTCCCTCTAGCTCTGCGTTGAGGCTCTGCGTGGCTCCCTCTACCTTGGAAAATTATCGATCTGACAGTCTTACCTCTCTGTCGACTCACTCAAAGAGAGACGACCTCGAAAATATAGCCCTCCTCATTAGAATTGCACAATCCCTTAGGGGATTCAAATTGCTACTTGCTGCAACAAGTTGGCCCTTGCTTCAGTGCTGAATCTGCTCTTCCTGGTTCACATCAAACCCTTTAATACCATGTGAAAATTCGTAGATCTAACAATCTTAAGAATCTTGCTACATCCAGCTGAATCTACTTCACCTAGATTGTAAATTACATTACAAACTTATTTCAAATTTCTTCTTGAAATATTGAACAAAATTACTAAAGCAACCTACACCAAATTAAATATGATTATGAAACATAGAAACTAAGCAAGGAAATACAAACAAATAGGACACCGTTATTTTTGGACAAATGTCCCCAGAAAAACCGGTGCAGTAGCTTAGAGGGTTTATTATTATTAAGCAGTAGCAAATTCTGAATACATCTTTGAATACCTCTCAGGTTATTTAGTTACAAAGAGAGAAATACTAGCAGAAGCTTTGTGAGATTACCTCAAACAATCACTAAGAAAAAGTCTCGACTAATCCGGTCACTAGATGAGGTGCCCCTAGTAGGCCCTGCATTGCCTCTACGCTATCCCAGTGTCAACTCTCCTAAGCAATGCATCACCCAGCTAGGGAATCGATCTGCAACCCAAAGTCGCTGCTCTCAGCCTCCCAGTCTCACACCCCGGCTTCTGGCTACTGAAACTGACTCTGCTACTAGATTTTTGACTTTCTCTTTGACCCTCTACGTGGCCCTGCTGGCCCTGCGTCAACCTCTGCGTCTGGGCTGTTGGATCACCCTTTACCTTTTTTTGTTGATGATTCTCTAGCTGAGAAAACCTCTCTCTCTAGAAGTTATCCCTGCCCCTCAACTACAAAAAAGCTCCTCAATCGAATTTTCCTCTTGAGAAATTCTCACTTCATAAAATCAATTTCTTGATCTCTCTTGGTGTGTTTTCCAAATGACCCTCAAGCCCCTTCTTATATCTTCCTGTTGGACAACCAACTTCCTAGATTAACTCCTAATCAAAGGCTCATATTGTTTTGACTTGATCTCTGTCTTTTTCTAGAAGTTACACCCACAATTAGATTAATACCCATTAATATTTTAATTTTCCTAAGTTTAGACTTAGGAACTCCATTAAAAATATTAATTATTTTAATATAATTGTCTCTGGGTGGAATTTACCAAAACGGTTTCTAGGCTCTTTGGAATGCATGTGCCCAAGCTTCCCTGCAAAATTTGAGGCCTAGAGCACATCGAATGCTACCCCAAATCAATAGTCTCCTCCTGTCGGCTTCAAATAGATCATCATTATGTCAGCTTTGTTCAAGTGAAATCATGTCGGCCTATTTCAAGAAGGAATAACTATATATACAAGCCTAGAACCTCACATTCCACATAGAACAAAAGCTGGGATTTCAAAGAAGATTGTGGTGAGCTCTGAGATGAAGTTTCAGTGATCTCAGTGGAGAATTTAGTGATCTCAGGGAAAAAACTTCGGTGATCTCAGAGACAAGTTTGGACAAGGCATTTGAGAGTCAAATGTTTCGGTGGAATTACAGGGATGAGCTCAGATGATTTCGATGTAACCACAATTCGGTGCTATGCTAACCACAATTTGGTGCTACAATAGATTTGGTGTTACCACAATTCAGTGCTTCCACTATAACCACAATTTCGGTGATATGTCATAGTGACTCGGTGCTATTTCAATCTCACAAGTTGGGTGCCATTTCAGTTCAGTGTTATTGCAGTTCAGAGCTATCACAATGAATTTAGTTTGGGGGTATCATAGTGATTTCAGTGATAAGGTCTCAGTGCCATTATAGTGATAAGGTCTTGGTGGTATTACAATGATGATGTCTTGGTGCAAACAAAGTTTGGTACTAACACAATGATAAGTGAAAGGAAGATCAAGAAAGGATGACTTGATGGAGGAAGTCTCTAGCCTAGTTTGTAAGGGTCTTGGTTGTCTCGTCTTGAATCTATTGAAGGAAGAATTTTGACTGGGTTTTCCCCTAGAGTGGGTTTTTTCCCTGGCAGCATGCCTACATCTTATGTTCTCTTTTATTTGTTTGGCATTATTCTTGATGATAAGAAAAGGTAATTCAAAAGAACAAATAATAATAATGAAAAATGTCACAAGATAATGTCATAATATGAGAAATCGTTTAACTACCACACTTTGGATTTCTGAATAGACTAATCCCCCGTTCATCCTTGAAGGGTGGCCCTAGCCAATGACTGAGAGGAAATCCTCCTTGGTGCCCTCAACATTGTCTCATACTAAACCCTAAGCTTCACTTAGAACTTCTGTGGTGACCCCATAGCCCTCTTAAGGCACTAGCATACCATATTTTTCAACTAAAAACCCAAAAAATCTTCAATATTTTTCCTTTATTTTTGTTCGTTTTTGCAACCTAAGGTTTTTCTTGTTTAACCACTTCATTTAGGAAGCTTGATCCAAGTTTGTTCTCATTATATATTTTATGTTGGTTTGTGTTTTAAGGTTTATCTTTACATTGGCATAATCTAGGGTATATATGCTTCTTTGCATTCATTATTTGTTGGGATTTAACCCTGAGTAGCTATCAACTCAACTGCAATGAGTTTATAATGCTTGGAAACACATATTAAACGCTAAATTTACTATTGCTTCATGATATATATGTTTGGGAGAGGAAAATCAATGTTAAATCAAGGCAAACGATCGAGTACCATTGCAGCTTGACCTACAAACGATCGAGTATCATTGTAGCTTGACCTACAGGGTTAAAAGCTTATGTTTTTTCAGATTCAAGTTGGTTGATGATGGGTATTGCATGTCCAATGACACAATAACCTATTTGGTATTCACCTGAACACTTAAATGCATGGAATTCCTATCTTTTATGTCACTTTGATGATGCTAATGACAAGGGTTTTGAATAAGTCTGCTTAAAAGTTAAACTGGGTTTCATTATTCCATCCATATTGCAACGTTTATATTCATTTCTAGTCTAGAATACCTTCTTAAGCAAAACGATGCAATAAATGATGAAACATTGTGGTATTGAAGTTGAATATCACACTTGTTACAGGTCTTTCCTGGAGATTTAACGCTGGCATCATCAAAGAATTAAAGTCTTTATCATAATCTGAATGGCACACTTAATAACAATTCACATCTAATCCTTGGACATATTATAAATTTGTGGCAACATCTCTTTGAATGATGTCTTTCAATGGTTATTATGAGACATTGTCTCCTATGCTGTCACACTTTTACACAGTCATCTTAATGCTCCTACAAACACCAATAACTGTGCATATAAAACTAGGCACCATTACATTACTTGACTCCTTTCTAAATATAAAGTTTGAATGGTAAATGTTTGCATTGAGAACAATGGTAACTTTTATTAAAGGTGATTGGAGTTGGTGGTTATGTGATGATGGTTCCTCATTATCTGAGCTTCATAAATAACAGAACCATATGTCGCATATCTTGGTGGCATGGTATGACTGCTATAACAGACTAACAAATGGATTAAGGTGCTCATGCTGATATAAATCTTTGGTTCAGAGCATTTTTTACGCACAAAAGTGCTGTTTTAGAATCCATAGTGGCATTCTCATATTCTTCATCATTATCCTCATCTTGGTTCTTTGATCAAGTTCTGTTATTTATGATGTTGTAGATACCCTTTAAAATTGATCACTACTTTTGGTATTTGGAAGGTCTCAATACATGGTATGTGTTTATTCCTAAGTTCTTCTGTCTTAAAACAGGATAACACATTCGGTACATATGTTGGTTTCATGATCTTGTTTGCAAATGTGACTAGTTATATTGCTTGATATAAACTGTTGTTCATGTGACAGTGTCACTATTGTTAAATTTCTACTATCAAAAAATAGAGAGTCACCCTTTTCTTGACTTCATAATGATGATGAGTAATGGTGTAGATATGGTAACATGTGAATCCCCATGCAAATGCAATCATTGGTTTTAATTATCTTTAAGTTTTGTGGTGCAAATTGGACACTTGTGAATTGTTTATGGGACAAGAATCAGTTCCCATCTTCCAAGCATTCATATTTGAATAAGCATTTTTCTATGAGTTGGACACAATTTACACTTGTTCATAATAAATTGACATGCTATTCACACATGATTGAAGATTGTGTTATGTCCTATGGAGTGGAAAGTGTCATTGACAAAGTCTTTCCATCAAGCCGAGTTAGATGAACCTCCCTTCTTCACTACACAACCTAGTTTAGCTTGACCTTTAGGAACACCCAAGCCCCTTCTTTAGCCTTAAAGTTAGAGGCAAGGACATTGAGGTGACAATGGGTGGCTTGCCTAAGAGTTGCCTCTTGGAACTCCTACTAGGGTTAAGACTTTTCCCTTTAGGTGAGAGTTTGTGTCACAATAAGAGGCATGCATTAAAAAGATAAATAATACTTCAAAAATAAATAAAAAAGAAGGCTATTTGGAGGACATGTAAACTATGGAAATTAAAAATGAAAAAAAATACTTTCCATGAGGACACTTGGCATGTGTTTGGGGGTAAATATAAGGGTTTAGGAGAAGAAGAAAGGGGTCTTGACATTCTCATTGGGGAGATTTGGGGGAAGGAATGAGGGCGTGTTGATGTAGTGAATATCACATGAGAATGCTTAGATTTCTCAGATTTTATGGGCATTTGCTTCTTTGCCGTTCCATGAGAATACAAAATCACTCAATTAGACATAAGAGAAGAAGGGTATCCTAGGCTAGCAAATAAATTTTGGTTCATGAGCTAAACAAGGAGAAAAAGGCTAGATTCAATATGGATAACAAATTGGACATCATCAAATAGGTACAGTGATTCATGTCCCTTGATATGTTGACATGTTAATTTAAATGTATTCTTAATTTAAATGGAGAATTAATATGAAGGTACAAAGTTATTTTAATTTTGTTGTGAGAATTAATCCATGTTTAAAATCATGGTGTGAAATTACTCTATTCTTGTGTGTAAATTTATGTACCTAAGTTATAAAAAAATTATTACAGATGAAAAATCATGTGTTAGTACCCCATTTTCTGTTAATGAAAATGGAGGGGCAATACACATTACACATAGATTTCAAGTTGTAGGATTCATTTAGCTAAATTTGAGCAAGAAGAATTCCAAGGTGAAGGAAGGAAGCTAAAGAGATACTAATATGGCCCCTTTAATATCTTACACTAGATAGGAAGTGATGCTTTCAAGTTGGCCCTATCCCCATACATGAATATACATGAATAGCTATGCAATAGTCAATGCCAAAAACTTGAAGTTGTTTGAACCATCAATGCTTGATGAAGAGGATGACTCAATATTGGTCCTTCCAACAATTGAAGATTTGATACTTGATACTCAAGATGAACTACTCCATGACATAGCATGTAAAATAAGCTTCAAAAAAGGGACAAATACAATACTTATAGATTATGCTGAAAGGAGAAGTTCAATTAAAGCCAAGTGGTACACACTGGAGAATGTGATGGGAAATATATTCATCTTCAAAATTAGGGAAGGGTTTTGGGGTTGTTGTCGCCTAAGATGTACACCTAAACGTGGGAAAAGTTTCCAACTCCACAAGGTGTAGTCTTTATGGCGTAATGCTTAGAGAAAGGGCTGTCACCTATTCCCTACTCACTCAATTTAAGTTCTCTCCTAGGTAAGCTAAGGGGGGTAGTCCCTAAAGATAGAAAAACTTGTTCAAACAACAAGTCTAGGAGATCTAAGGGCAAGGCAATCACTTTTCTTAGTAACTTGAATTAAGATTAGATGGAAATTTATACTATTATATTGAGCAATGCGATATAGATTGAATTAGAGCTGTTGACCACTACATGTCAACGACCCATAGTAGTACACCCCCTTTTTTCACAAAAGGGATAGCGCCTGATCGATGTGTTAGTGCCGTCCAACTATCATCATTAACTTGACTTCCATATGTTATGTAAACCCATTCTGCATGTGTATAATATAAATAATCTCAGCAGACTCGTGTCATGTATGTAACGACCTAGGTAAACCTACCTTTCTAGTGACGATTTCCATTCTAGAAGGTTTTTCGTCTCACCGATTCATTTTCGGATGGTCGGTAGAGTTTTTCCCTCTAGTTTTACCCCATTGTTGGAATGGATTTTGTCGCTAGGATCTTAAGCAAGTCCTAGTGTTCTAGATCAAGTCTATGTAAAAATAATTTGGGAATAATCTTAACTATTTGGTTAGATTATTTTATTACAAATTGCTTGGTTTGTTGGATTATACTTGTGTCATAGAAATGGGTAGTCTGTGAGGGTTTGTTACAAATGGGTTTTCCCCCTTAAAATGTAAAAAATATGTAAATCATGATGTAAAATGTCTAGTGCATGGTCCCTCATAATTAGAAAACCATGGCTAAACATTTGAGGGTTGGAAACATAGTTATCCTCTCATAGGTTAATTAATTAAATTTTCTGGCCCAAAATTAATTAAAATCTTAAATAAGAAATTTAATTAATTCTAAGTTCAAGGTAAATTTAAATTCTCCAAAGACAAAATTCGTTGGTCCTAAAAAATTAAATTTTAAGAGGTCCCGAGACTAAGGTAAATTAATTATTTTGATAAATTTTAAACCTTTGATCCTTGGGGGTTAAGTCAAAGTTAATTTTTTTGGGAATTAACTCAAAAATTCTATTTTTTAGTTAATTAAAGTGCATTTAAATGAAAAATGTGAATTTCCACAAAAATAAAATATTTCGATGGATGAGATTAAAAGATATTTTGATCTTTATCAACGGTCGAGATTGCTTTGACGAGGATCACTCTAGCTAGCCATTCAAAGATTTATCTTTAAATAGGTCATTTCTCAGTCAATCTATCCAATCTCTGAGTTGTGTGTTTAGAAAGAAGCTTTGGTGTAATATTTTTCTGGATAATAAAAAAGACTTTCGGGTTAAATTTTGTTCGTGTTACTCTTCATGGGAATGTGTAAAGACCAGATTATGCTATATACAAATTTTTTTTTTTTTTTAAACAAATACGACCAGAAAGAAACGCATTGAGATTTCACTTCATTCAACACACACATTACTGAAGCTCATTTCAGGAATATATCAAAACATTTATATCCTTTTAATCTAAGATCGAGTAGTAACGAAATACACATGTACCGTACACCGAAAGGCAAGACTCCGCTTGCTCTACTGTCGCTGGTATTCCCTGGTTGCCGGTAACTTCTGCGAGTGTATGCTGACGCACTTGATCCGAAACAAGACCCACCGGTTTACCTCCCAGCCTACTCCTTGGGTACTCTTCTTCCCCGCGGACC
>APFE031498685.1:71802-92006 GCA_000404065.3 Pinus taeda
CAAGGGTGCCAAGTTGGTCGTGCCCTTCAAGAATTTCCCCTGAAATTCCAAGGGTGCCACACCACTTTCCCTTCAAGCATCCAGTGACTACGAGGGGAAAATATCGTGCAACATCATAGACCACTATTGTCTCTTATGTTGCCTGCTATAGTGAGACTAATGGTGCCGGGGATCAAGGAATCGGCCTTGATGCGCGCCCCCCAGTAAACTCCTCATGAGCGACCCAACTTTGGGACCTGCCCTCATGGCATCGTGATCTTCAAGGCGAAGGTGTTTCAACCCTTCCAGCCCAAGTCACAGCGGAGTGCTAGTGGGTGAGATCAAGGACTCTGTCCCACCCCTCCCATGTAGTTCCATCCCCCTGTACAACCCCATCACCCATATGTGAGTCATTCGGTCAAGCAACTCATCTGTGCCTGCAACCATTAACATATCATCAAAATATAGATAGCCATATATAGCAGGTTTCAAAATCGATTAGAATTTCAAAGATAAAATATTATAAATTTTCATCAAACCAGGTGTCGTCAACTCGTCATGTGCGAGTGCCTCTGGTGGTTTTCCTACCATACTCAATAATAATTAGTAACCAGATTTTTCAGTGTTAGTCATTGTCATAATAGCATTAATTACCATCACTTGGTCATTCACATCAACGTTCATTGTGAACCAGAACTAATGTAAGTAGCTAACATAGGGGATACCTCCATCATGGCTAGCATCATCATAACCTTAATGGGACCATACATATAGATCAAGGTTATCATCATTATAACATCAATAGAAACATGTCTATCCTTTACTACTATCACCATCATGACATCAATAGAGAATACACATAACCATTGATTATATTGTAATCAAAATATTAATAGAGAACATACATAACCATCACATTCGCTGATAATAGAGCCACGTTTCTGGATTTTCAACCTGAGTTACTCATAGACTAAAGTATGCAAGGTAATGTCATATTAGAGTCAGGAAACTAGGGTGGGCACTACATACTTCCCCTCTTAACAATGGACTTCGTCCCGAAGTCCTTAGAACATAAAGAAGAAATGACAACACATAATCTTAGGAAGCCTTCCTGAAATTCTTGCCAACCTTCTGGTGGGCAGGCTATAATTTTCCCAAGGTATCTATACCACGAATTCCGTTATAACTAAAGGACTATATCTGTGATCATTGCAACCCATAATTATTTATGTATTTAGAAACAATCAAAACAAGAAGCAGGACGATCACAATCAATATTCATCTCATGGTACAAATTAATATATGATGCATTCAACCAAGTAAAGTCATTCACACACTGTACCCCTGTAGCTTCCAATTATAGTAGTTCATTTCAAACGTCTATATGACCCTATAAGTGACAATGTCAAGGATAATATGTAACAAAAAGTGATTTGTATGCTCACCATCGCATCTGTCAAAATTCTTTGTCATAAATGTTGTAATAATATTGTCGTATAAGAAAAGAGCATACAATTATTATTATTATTTTTGTCATGGTTGCGAACGAACTTCCTATTGGATTGTAATTTTTGGATGTGTTAAATTTACTTTCTGTTTATAGTGCACGATTTTGTTTACACTTAATATTTCCATTTAGGAATATTACACAAAAACAGAAATGTCCATGCAAGGAGAAATTACAATAATAGGCTGCACTAAACACTATCCAATCCAAACTAGAGCAGGGCCATGCTAAATCAAGAAAAATAATCAAATAAAATAAAACATGACATTTCATCTATTTAGAGACAAAATTTAATGGGGTGATGATCTATTGCACCTCTCTCATCTATTGCCCAATTCATTCATTCAAGGGTGTCTTGCTCTGGTTTGTCCACCCAACTCAAAAGAATTGCACAATGCCAACTCTATTCTTGTTTGCTCCATGTAGCTATTCCATTTCATGGAGTATCTCCTTTATTTTTATGGCACATATACAAACACAAACGATAAATGGGGTACTAACGCAATGTAATTATAATTTTTCAACGACAAAATAGAAATACATAAAGCAAGCTTTAAAAACTGACCTTGTAGCCTATTTTATACAACTTCTGAATTAAGACTCGACATTTCTCCCACCCTACTTGTGATAATTCCCCCCAAGTGTCTTAATATTTGCAACAAAATGCAAAACTGACATGAGATGATCATGATTCTTCCAAGAGCACTTCTTGGTGGGAACTAACAGGAAGCAACCTCAATTCAATGAGGTCCTGCAACTTCATCACACTTCTACTCTGATTGTTATGATTTATAACTAAGTGATGCAATCTACCAATCAATGCCATGCCAACAAGTAGATCATGCCCCTCTTCAACAATCAGTAATATACCATGAATGAAATCCATATCTTATGACAACATTTCATCTAAGACATAATAATCTAACTATCTTTCCTTGTTTTTCACTTGCATCTTTGTCAACCTTTCTTCACATTAAAAGTTAAATATAATTAATCTTGATCTTTAAATGCTTTATGGTAGTCATAATCTGATATTTTTCTCCCTCAATTTCTCGAAATGGATTCTACTCGGTGCTCCATTATCGTCTCTCAAGTCAAACAATTCCTTCAATGCAACTCCAAATACTCTGCTTTTTTGTTAATCTTGTAGCTTTTCAATTATTGACTTGTATTCTTGATTCTTTTTAACCAAATAATCAATGTCTGAGCAGTTATTTTATTCTTCACTTGATGTCAACATTTTAAATCATCTTCATATAGAAATTTGTGTTCAATGCTTCTCAATTTATAATGAAAAGTGGAGATTATAGAGCATCTATCTCCTTATTGCTAGCAATAACATGATCATTCAAGAGCGAGAGTCAATTTTAAATAATATGTTATGTTTGAGGAACCATTGTAGTTGTTTGATAGAACAAGGCATCAGCTTCCGCAGTCAGCTGAAGTCCATCAACACTTGCTTACTCATTATATCTCAATATATTTATTTGAATCAATGTCATGCACTCTCTTTCACTTAGGCTAGGAGGGAAGGAAAATTAGGAATATTGTATCTCACAAAACTTTTGACATTCTAACCATTACCTGTGTATCCCCTTTCATCCATAATGCGTCCTTGCATGCAAATCCAAATGATCCTTATTGTTGCAACTATCAAAGATCCATCACATGGGGAAAGTGAATGAGCCCCTTATGTGGGTATCTCTATATTGTGAAAGCCTAAGAATTTCTTTTAGTAAGGACAAAGTCATGAAACTGGGCCCATCACTAGCTTTCTTTGTATGTGCATGCTTGTCATTCTTGTTTTGGGTCTCGAGGCATTTTAGCACATTCAACTTCTAAACATTGTCATTCCACAAAACAACATTGACAAGAATTCTAATAGAGAACTACCTATTTGTATTTATTGTCAATTACATTTTGAGAGGAGGATTGTTTTAAAAGATTTAATTTTGAAGGTGGTCCCAATCAAAATTTCACATTGAATACTCACAATGAAAGTCGAATTCAATCATGTTTTGATAGGGAAAGGGATACATTGCAAATAAGGCAAATAATATACGCATCATAGATGACATTGAGAACAAAGATAATTCCACGAGGAAGTAGATTATTTGACTATTCACCAATCACAAGAAGGCGATACTTTTTTCGAGTTGGTTGAATCCACCTTATTTATTGAGACATTTCGATAAGGTTAAAATAACAAAAATAAATAGAGAATATCATACTCCAAGATTGAATACTATCCTAAACTTTCAACAATGAAAATCACTATGCAATCAAGAAATACTATTATAGACAATGGTAACCATAAATTTATTTAATCTGACATTTGGTGAAGCATAATCATTAAGCATATTGCGGTGCTCATTGTTAGCTAACAATTCCGAGGCTTGTTAATTATAAAAATCAACGAATTCTGAAGCTCATATTGAAATCGAATTCTGTGTGCGAAATCCGTTGATTAAACTGCTATGTAATTCAACAGTCATTAATGCACCATACCCGAATATCGCTCCCCATTCGATTTTGAATTTGAAAAGAGGGTAACGACCCCTTGTTGAAGTAGTGCAAACTTTCTTTAGCGGAATAATTGGCATTGAAAGGTGCAATAACCCTCTAACATGCACTTGTTTCACATCACCATCTAATAAGTAATCAGGGGTATCAAGCGAAGGTAAACATTAGATAAATCAGTGTAAATATATGTTGAGAATAGATCTAATAAATATTTAGAAAAATCGAAAATGACCAAGTTAATTAGCTTAAAAAAACTTATGTCTTCGAGTTTACAATAATTTTATTTTTTTAACTTGATATATTAACATTATTTTTACTAAAAATGTGAACGATCTAGTCATTAAAACCGAAAAAATCTTGTGTATACATTATGAATCACCAAAACATAAATTCAAAAATAATAGGTTTAATAAAAATGAATTTTAAAATAATATATATAAAAAATAAATTATTATTTTAAACATAATTTGATTTTCATATTAAAAATGGGCACAATACACTACAATTAATCCCATTATCATAAAATATCATAAAAGGTGATAAGAATTCTTTTCTATTAATTAATAAATAAAAATTGACAATAATACATAAAAGTTACCGCTTGACATTTAGACTCCATATTAGATGTTTTTTTTTTAATTTTAAAAATAAAATTACCCGGGTGCTCAAACGAGGCATTAATGATGGATGCCGTCTATTAGGTGAGGAAGAGGTCGGAGGGGTCGACGCCTTCCACTTGGAAAATTATCAACGAGTTTAAATTGAAATATGCAGCTTCCATGTCTAGCTCCATCACCCCGTTTTCTTTTATGCAGAAAGGACCTATCGAAAAGTTCATTCAGTTATATTTTAAACGTACAAATTTAAAATAACAATACCATTTTTAGAATACAGCGGTACAGTTTTATCGGTGCATTATAGCGCTTGAAAAGCCTCACAGGATAAAACCCGAGATAATAGCACCCGCAATTCAATTTCTCTTTCGCTGAATTTCCAACGGCAAACTCCTCTATAAATATAAAAGTTGTGGTATTTCGCACATGAAGTAAAAGTCCCGATCTGTGATAGAAGAGGTAAAAACGTGAAAGCAAGATCATTACGAGATTAAAAAGCTTTTCTTTTCTTTTGAGATCTGTTCTGTGCTATGCTGCTTTGCTCTGCGTTGCGCTGCTCTTCTCTGCTGTGCGATAAAATTTCACAGGCAGCGAGTCAAGAACGGGACGCTGCCGCAGGTGATAGGGTTGGGTATTGGGTCGGCCTGGGGACACAGACCTGGCAGCTGTAAGAGGACAGGTTCTTGTAGCTTTGGGGGCATGCCTTGCTCTAGCCGTTCTGCAGAGCGTGGCCGCAACGACCTACGCCGTGGGCGGAAACACAGGATGGACTATTCCCGCCAGCAATGCCAAGCTCTACACCGACTGGGTTAAGGCCACAACCTTTAAGCTCGGTGATATCCTCGTGTTCAAATTCGCTACAAATGTGCACAATGTTTATCGAGTGAGCAAGGCGGGTTACGACAAGTGCGTGACGACTAGCCCCCTGGAAAAATACGAGACAGGCCCGGCCTCCATCACTCTCAACAGCACCGGCCACCATTACTACATCTGTGCAGTTTCCGGCCACTGTGCCGCCGGCCAGAAGGTGAGCATCAAGGTCTCCACTGCAGCTGCTCCCGTCAGTTCGCCATCGCCGGGTCCTGTGTCTTCTCCGGTTACATCCGCTTCGTCTCCGGCTCCCGGATCGAGCACGTCTTCTGCCACACCACACAGTTCAGCCAGCGCCCCAGGTTCGAGCAACAGCAAGTCCGGTGCTTCTCACAGTGTCTCATCAGATGCAGCCATCTTCATGGCTATCCTTTCTGGATTTTTCACGCTCTTTCTCTGAGCAATGGCCGTCATAATTACGTCATAATTATTATTAAAGTAGTTAGTTTTGGCTACTGAAACTCTTAAATTATTATGCGCGCTGTTTGGAGACATCTGCTATCCGGTATTATTTTTGTATGTATTGCTATATTTTTATTTGGGTGTTCAGCCTTACAGAATCCATGGTTATTCTAACTGAAAAAGATCATTACGAGATTCGGTTACATCGGCCTGGGCAGCTCCTCCAATGACAGGTTTAATTATACTTAGAATCTACATTTAATTATTAAAATAGACATTTGCAGCCTACTTCAACTGCAATTATGCTATAATAATGTGCATGCAGCAACATTTACGGCAATTCTATTCAGTCCTTGTAGATTGACTTTTTATGTTGGCGCAACAAATCCCACTCCGTGTCGCTGAAAAGGTGGGGCAGTACAACTCAAAAAAATTAAAAAATAAATAAATTTTCTTGTCAAAATTATATATTAATAACTAAAATAATTAGATTTCTCTTAGCGAATAAATTTTGTAAAATTTATTATAATTCAGAATTTGTTACATAAAATGCAATGAGGAATCTGGTATCGCAATTCAACCATGAAAATTGAAAATTTAAAGCTATATCATGGCCGTATAAATATAAAGTATAACAAACCAGTTGAACTGTTGGAAAAAAAAAGTCCACCAATATCACTACTAATGCATTAAGCTTCGAGTAAAAATGCGTTTTAATGCCAGTCATTTTTACTGCCAAAAATACTTAGCCTTGGATAACTCAAATCTGTTTTGCGAAATTCATAAAATTCAACCTAAATTCGGAGAAAGTCTAAATACTTTAGGAGTCTCTTGATCCAAGAATCCATTAAAAATTGGCACTGGAATTCACTAGGAAGAGAAACGCGCGCCCTAAGCAAAGACAATTAAAGGAATCATAGGCATGGAAATATGTAAGTCCCACTGCGGACGACTGCAATTTTTTTTTTTTTGGCTTCGTCCAGGGATTGGAGGAATTTGCGCAAAACGAATTTGGAAAAATAAAGAATTTTGAATAATGTTTTTACGGTGGAAATAGATTTTCCACTATTAAAATATAAAAAAAAACTATAAGGTATATTTAAAACTTTGAAAATTTCAGGTTGAATTTACAAATACCTAAATTTACACACATATTCGTCAAATTTTATCTAAATATTGTCGATTTTCAATAGTTTTCAAAGCAAAAAAAACAATCTTGTTAGACATTACAAGACAGCAGGAAAACTCCATCAGAGAAACGAGCACTCCCGTTAAACAACCAGCTGGTAAACATAACAACAATAGAGAACTGGATGTAATCAGAAAACAAGGAATAAAGCCATAGACTCCCGTTAAACAACCAGCTGGTAAACATAACAACAATAGAGAACTGGATGTAATCAGAAAACAAGGAATAAAGCCATAGATCTGCCGGATATCAGGAGTAGATTCAATCCGGTAAGGAAAGGTGGCTGAAATTAATCACTAGCCCATAAAGAATGGGGATAACACGACAACATCCAAAACCCTCATACAACACTAGTAAATCTTAAGTATCCATATAGAAAATACTACCAGAATTGCTATCCATCACAATCTCCACAACAAATTAAGAAAAACCATAGCGGTCTAACAGATGCGATTAGCGTGTAACGCAATATGCTGTGAGTATAATATTATAATTGCGTTCTTCGTTTAAAATATATAAAGAATAATACTAACCAAAAACCAGTCAATATTAGGGCATTAAAGTCCCCCAAAAAAAAAAAAATTACCTACCTCTCCTAAGGAAACCCTTTCAGCTTTGCAAATATATATTGTATAAAGTCAACTTTGGTGAATGTCTATATACGTCGGAACTCTTTTGTCCATTCTATGAGTGAGAGAACTTTGGTCATTTGCCGAGGTAAAAAGCTTAGAGGAACCTTGAAGCGGCTTCCCTTGATGCCCGTGATTGTTACAGAAATTGCTCTTTACTTTCCACAGCACAAGAAGATTCGGAATGCATTTTCGTGAGGATAAATGCCTAGCATAGGTGGAGAGTAATTGCAGAATCTCTCTGACGTGCGCTGCTGTAGAATCCGCGTATCTGAGCCTGATATAAAACTTAACGAACAAATCGTATCAAAGAAATATTCCATCTGCCGCAGAGAATGAGAATGGTTCACACATGGATTTAAGAAACGACCGCCCTAAGAAAACACTGTTAAGGAATCATTGTCATAGTCATATCAAAGTCCGAAAGCTACCATGAAATTGTGGCGAGCCATAGCACCCCATTATGGAAATTAATACCCTATATGTCAAGGTGAAATTAATACTCTGCACCCATATAGAAGGCATCAAATGCCCTTTAGTAGCACGGTGCTTATTGTTCCCATTTCCTTGACAGTGCCTAAGATTACTTGGATTCGGAAAAATAAATGGCAGAACCCTATAATCAACCAGCGGAAGAACTAAACAAAATTAAAAAGAACCTCGATGAAAACAGAAAACAACGAATACACCCTTAGCGAGGACGGATGTGTATGCCTCCAGCACAGATCTGTATGCAGTTTGATTTTGGCACAAAACACTCCCGTAACGTGTAGTTTAAGTTACTCACTGTTTAAATTTAACCTAAATAAATTTGCAGCTTATTAGAGAGAGCCTTGAAAGGTTACCATACACAATTTCAAGGTAGAGTGTAGTAGATATTTAACAACTAGTCATGCATGCATGGGCCCATAGATTTCAAGGGTTCAACTAAAGCTCTGATACCAAGTGTAAAGACCCGATTATGCTATATACAATATATATATATATATATTTTTTAAACAAATACGACCAGAAAGAAATGCATTGAGATTTCGCTTCATTCAACACACACATTACTGAAGCTCATTTCAGGAACATATCAAAACATTTATATCATTTTAATCTAAGATCAAGTAGTAACGAAATACACATGTACCGTACACCGGAAGGCGAGAATCCGCTTGCTCTGCTTTCGCTGGTATTCCTTGGTTGTCGGTCACTTTTGTGAGTGTATGATGACGCACTTGATCTGAAACAAGACCCACCGGTTTACCTCCCAGCCTACTCCTTGGGTACTCTTCTTCCCCGCGGACCCCTGAGCTGCAATGGGGTTGTACAATGGAGGAAGAATCTAGCTGGTAGAGGAGAGCAACCTCAGCTCAAGGGTCCCCTCTCTAAAAACTCTCTACCTCACCAAACTCACTATAGCTTCGTAGTCACTGCTTTCACATCATATCATCCATCCAACAATAGGGTTTCCCCCAAAAAAAGTCATTTCTCTCATGGCTTGCCCCTTCTTTTATAGGAGTCCTCATAGGTGACACTTGGCATGTCATGTGTAATTATAATATTTTTCTTTTAATTTAATACTTGATTATTCACCTACCCATGTGTCATTCTCTCAGTAAGGGTCACCCAAAATTATTTACTTAACTTTTTATTTAAAACTTAATATTTTCCTCACCTCACAAGATTCCTATTTCTTCTCTTGTCTCTTTATTCCCCCCTTTTATTCCTTAAATTGTGTTTATTACTTGGAGTCAATTAATGAGTCAAGATTTTATCCCCAATCTACTTCCTACATTAACTCAGGTTATCTCTTAGAGGGATATTCTTATGTTGGTTGATGCCACATGTAGCTTCTCTACATTTCTCTAATTTAATTTATTTTCTTATTTTAATTCACCTTCCTCTTTTCTTAATTAAGTTTAATTGGTTTAGGATTAATCTTTATCCTTACAATATGTTTGTCTTCCCCTTTTATCTAATTAAACCACCTGATCTACCTAGAATTTTCCAACATGGGGAGGGTAGAATTTTTAAGGTACTCCATTAATTTCTTCCTATGATCCTCCTTATTCCAAGTTTTATTTTTGATTTAATTTCCTTGGTTTCCAATCATCATTTTTCCTTAATGTAACTTTACCTAGCTTTCCCTCCTTACTTATATTTATTTGTTATTATTTATTTTTAATGATTCCAAGGGTGCCAAGTTCGGTTGTGCCCTTCAAGAACTTCCCTAGAAGTTCCAAGGGTGCGACACCTAACAGTTTAATTGTGATGCCAAGGGTGCCAAGTTTGGTTGTGCCCTTCAAGAACTTCCCTAGAAGTTCAAAGGGTGCCACACCTACAGTTTAATTGTGATGCCAAGGGTGCCAAGTTGGTCGTGCCCTTCAAGAATTTCCTTGAAATCCCACGGGTGCCACATCACTTTCCCTTCAAGCATCCAGTGACTACGAGGGGAAAATATCGTGCAACGTCATAGACCACTATCGTCTCTTATGTTGCGTGCTATAGTGAGACTAATGGTGTCGGGATCAAGGAATCCGCCTTGATGCGCGCCCCCTAGTAGGTTCCTCATGAGCGACCCAAATCTGGGACCTGCCCTCATGGCATCGTGATCTTCAAGACGAAGGTGTTTCAACCCTTCCAGCCCAAGTCACGGCGGGAGTGCTAGTGGGTGAGATCAGGGACTCTGTCCCATCCCTCCCATGTAGTTCCATCCACCTGTACAACCCCATCACCCATATGTGAGTCATTCGGCCAAGCAACTCATCTGTGCCTGCAACCATTAACATATCCTCAGAATATAGATAGCCATATATAGCAAGTTTCAAAATCGATTAGAATTTCAAAGATAAAATAATATAAATTTTCATCAAACCAGGTGTCGTCAACTCGTCATGTGCGAGTGCCTCTGGTGGCTTTCCTGCCCTACTCAATAATAATCAGTAACCAGGTTTTTCAGTGTTAGTCATCGTCATAATAGCATTAATTACCATCACCTGGTCATTCACATCACTGTTCATTGTGAACCAGAACTAATGTAAGTAGCTAACATAGCGGATACCTCCATCATGGCTAGCATCATCATAACCTTAATGGAACCATACATATAGATCAAGGCTATCCTCATTATAACATCAATAGAAACATGTATATCCTTTACTACTATCACCACAGGATATCAATAGAGAATACACATAACCATTAATTATATCATAATCATAATGTTAATAGAGAACATACATAACCATCACATTCGCTGATAATAGAGTCACGTTTCTGGATCTTCAGCCTGAGTTACTCATAGACTAAAGTATGCAAGGTAATGTCATATTAGAGTCAGGAAACTAGGGTGGGCACTACACTTCGATAGTAGTATGTTGTTGTGATTCCACAGGTTCTCTTTGAAGCTGGGCAAACGAAGAAGAAGTAGCGAAGCTCTATCAAGAAGGAGAGGAAATCAAGCGCAAGACTCAGGTTGGTCTTCTTGGTTTTCCTCTTATCTATTTCCATAAAAGAAAACAATAGTAGACTTTACTTGTTTGTTTCTAAGATAGCCACCCATCTTAGTGGGAATAGCAGCATCCGAATGGACACTATTCCCGGTAACACCCCTCGAATCATACTTTATCCTCTTCCTAGGAGCTACACTCTTTGCTTGAGGGGTTATATGTTCTTCTTCCTACACCTGCATATCTTAAGTTGGTGGACCATGGGGTAAGTTGATCTCCATCATTGGATGTGTCTTTGTAACTGCATTGTACCAATTCTTCATCTTCTTATCTTCTGTTGTGGACATTGATGAATACCCCCAATTGAAACTAATACTTTCACAATGTTGCTTGCACACTCTCTTGAGATCATATCCATGAAAGTATTTAGTTGTTAAGTGCAAGTGATCCAACTCTTGTATTTTTGCAGCTACCACCTTGTGGCTCTTTAACTCATATAATCCATCCACAAAGTGAGGGTGTGCTAAGGGGATTTATTCCTCCTATGAAGGACTCCTGACAATCCTTTGTCGAATTGATATTCTACTTCCTACATGACCACCTTGTTAGCCACATATCACAACATGAGATGAGGGGAGATTTTACATCCAAAAAATACGATATCGACACCCTCAGGCATTGTAAACCAATCTACGATATCCTGTAGTGACTCCTTCACCTAATCGGTTATGAAAGGAGGATTGATTGTTGAATTGATGCTTTTGTGAACCATATCAAGTTTACAAGAGATTTTTTAGCGTAAATCACAAGAAATATCATTTGTTGACGCGTTTCGAACCAACTAATGTGGTTCATCGTCAGGAAAAGTTGAAGAATCAGATCCAGCTTTGCAAGTTAAATAGTTTGAGCAGAGCCTCCAACGACTAACTAGACCAACGGCTAAATTTGACTAGGGACCAAGGCCAAAAACCAATTATTTAATAATTAAATAATAAGGGATCTTATCGCTAAATAAATATATAAATTATATGTATAAAGTAATTTAATTTAATTGGTTGTTAATTTAATAGTTAGTTAAAAGGTATTAACTATTTAATAAATACATAGAAAATATAAATATTAGAATAAAAGGTATAACTATCTATTTATAGAGGTATGACTAACTAATTATATAATATGTATATATGTAAATATATAGAGAAATTTTAAAATTGTTGTTATGTTTAAAAAAAATAAAAATAAAAAAAAAAATAAATATATATATATATATATATATATATATATAATATATATATAAAATAATATTAAGTTAAAAAAATATAAAAATAAAATAAAAATAAATAAATACTAAGCTAAAAAATAATAATTAAAATTAATTAAATAAATAAATAAATTTTAATTATCCAGATTTAAACTAATTGTATAAATGAATATACCTAAAGGATAAAAAATTAAATAATATATATTATATATATATATATATTATATATATATATATATATATTAATTAATTGAGATAGTAGTTAGATATAAGGGCACTAAAAGTATAAAAATATAAAAGCCAATGGCAAGATAGAATAAATTATTTTAACAAGTCAGATAAAATAATCGTAAATGTTAAATTAACTTAATAATATAATAATCTAATAGATGAGTCAAGAAAAGAGGGGAGGGGGGAGCGGTGGAAAGGAAGAAAGCGACTAGGAAGAGAGAGTTGGGACCCAACACCTACTGATTTTCTAGCCATCGATCTTAGATATCATATGGAACACAACTGTAAAGAAGTGCTCAACTAATCTATCATATTCACCTACGAAGCTTGATTTTGACAACACTCTGCAGTGTAAGAAAACTGGGAACTTGTTCTCAGGGGTCCAGTTCCAGTACCTTCTTGGGAAATCATATTATGCACAACTTCCATCTAAAAAGATGCAGACATATAGAATTTTGATGCCTGATTCACCTTTAGAGATGCTTTTGCTTGCCCCACATGATGTTGCAACTCAAATGACAATATATCTACCCAGTTGAAAGCTTTACCACATGTAGCTACTATATTGAGCATATATATCCAGTTTTCCTCAAACACCTCAACGTTCTTCTGTCCATGCAACCGACAACACATGGCAATAAGATACTGATACACATATCTAAGAAGTTTGGTTTGATAAATTACGAATGGGCGGTGAGAGAACTTTGTAGGCCTTGGACACCATGATTTGATGATGTCACTTATATCGAGATTGATCCATTTGATGTGGAAGTCATTATTTGCATATTTTGTGGGCCTAAGCATCTTGTAGTAAGTATACATGTATTTTCCATAATAGGTAGGGAGATGACCACCACCTTCACTATGAAGAACGAGATGAGAGTCATCCATGTGTGTAATAATCCACTCAATCACTTTCGCACATGGGATGACTAGGAATCTGCATGTGATCATGTGTATCCTAGACCGCTTGATATTGATATATACTTCTAATTCCTCCAAGTTCTCATCAAACTACTTCTGCATGAATGTGTCTTTTATGCCGCTCCACGTGACCTCAATAGACTTATTAATGAAGCAATGCATGTCTACATATATGGGAATGGTTGGCTTTTATACTTCAACTGGTTCCTCAGTGCTTGCTTTTGAGGCTTCTTTGGTGGCCACTTTATGTGTAGCGGGAGGCATGGATCCAACATATGATGATAGAGTGACAATACTTGTAGCTCAAAAACCTGTTTCTGGAAGCACATTCATGATGACAAGACTAACTTATGAAATCCTAACTATGCAACAATATCTCAGAAAATCATATTCAAAGAGCCATTAAATGTAACTGAACATTAAAATCTATCAATGATGACACATAATTACTTGCATGCATAAGAAAATAGGCATGCAAACAATTAGGGCACAATTTCAAATCATGAAGGAGGGTTAAGGGTCTTTCAGGGTTTTGTAGTGCACTCATGCACTCAAGCAAGAGAAGGAAAACCTCAAGGGTTCACTCCAAAGAGATGAAGGAGTGAGTTTTTGGGCCTTCAGATCTTCAAGGTGCACTCATGCACTCGAAGCGATAGATAGGGCACATTGGCGCACTATGAAGGGACAAAGGAACAAGTCTCTAGGCCTTGAGGGTGCACTCATGCGCTCAAAGAGGGTGCAATGGCACACTTCAAAGGGACGAAGGAACAAGTCTGCGGGCCTTTAGGGTGCACTCATGCACTCAAGGAGAAGAAGGGAGCTTTGGCGCATGCCTAAGGGACGGAGGAAAAACATTCAAGCCTTCGAGGTGCACTCATGCGCTTAAGGAGGGTGTAGTACTTCGTGATGAAGCAGTGCGCTCAAGAGGAAAACTTGTCCATTCTAGGTGCAATTTTCAGAGTTGATCGAGCTTCGGGTTCCAGAAGTGCGCTCTAGATGAGAATGGATCAAGAACAAGTTTGGAAACAAGATTTCATGAAATAAATGAGAAGAATAAATATCTACAAACTTTTATGAATGTTGTTGCAATCATGTTTAGAATGTGAAGGGTCAAGGAACATGTAGAGTTTCAAATTTCGACAATAGATTAACACTTGTAGCGACAAGATTGAATAGAAACGCTAGAAAATAAACTAAAAAAGAAAGAAACACCAACAACGAAAGCAATATCAACAGTGAAATCATGAAAGACAATCAATAGATTCTACGTGCAAAACTTACTTGTAAACTAGATCGAAAAAGAGTTTCTTGATCCACATATGTGTTCCCAACCTAGAAGAGAATGATTATGAAAATGAATGATTAGCTGGGTTAACTTAAAATACATTAAGTAGGCTCCTATAGTACATTCTTGGAAAAATATATTTTGCATGGATTCCATCTAAAATAAATGTAGACATATAGAATTTTGGTTCCTAATTCGCCCTCAAAGATGCCTTTTCTTGCCCCACATGACACTGCAATTCAAATGACAATATATCGGCCCAATTGAAAGATTTACAATGTGTAACCACCATATTGAGCATATATATTCAATTTTCCTCAAAAACCTCAGCATTCTTTTGCCCATGCAACCGACAACACATGGAAATAAGATACTAATATACATCTCTAAGATTCCTGGTCAGATAAACTACGGATGGGAGGTGGCAAAACTTAACAGTCTCTCAACACCATCATTTGATGATGTCACTTGTGTCAAGATCAACCCATTTGATGTAGAAGTCATTATTTGCATATTCTATGAGCATAAGCATATTTTAGTAATTCTTCATGTGTTCTCCATAATAGGTGGCGAAATGACCACCACTTTCACTACGAAGCATGAGATGAGAGTCATCCATGTGTGTAATAATCCACATTATCACTCTCGCACAGGGGATGAATGGGAATCTGCACACAATCATGTGTATCCTAGACCGCTTGATATCGATATATACTTCTAGGTCCTCCAAGTTCTCAGCAAATTACTTCTGCATAAATGTTTATTTTATGTTGCTCCGTATGACCTCAGTAGACTTATCAATGAAGCATTGTATGTCTACATATATGGGAATTTTTGGCTTTGTTACTTCCATTGCTTCCTCAGTGCTTGCTTCTAAGGCCTCTTTGGAGGCCACCTTACATGTAGCGGGAGTCATGGCTCCAAAAAATGATGACAGAGTGACAATACTTGTAGCTCAAACACTTGTTTATGGAATCACACTGATGATGACAATATTAGCTTATGAATTCCTAACTATGCAACAATATCTCAACAAATCATATTCAAAGAGGCATTAAATGTAATCGAACGTGAAAATCTATCAATGATGACACATAATTACTTACATGCATAAGAAAATAGACATGCAAACAAGGAGGGCACACTTTCAAATCACAAAGGGGGGTCAAGGGTCATTCAAGGCTTTGTAGTGTGCTCATGCGCTCAAGCAAGAGAAGGAAAACCTCAAGGGCACAAAGGGCGTACTCCAAAGAGACGAAGGGCTAAGTATTTGGACTTTCAGGCCTTCAAGTGACGCTCAAAGAGATAGAGAGGGTGCATTGGTGTGCTTTGGAGGGATGAAGGAATAAGTATTCAGGCCTTCTGGCCTTTAGGGTGCACTCATGCCCTCAAAGAGATAGAGATGGCACATTAGTTCACTCTGAAGGGATGAAGAAATAAGCCTTCGGGCCTTTAGGGTACACTCATGTTCTCAAGGAGAAGGAGGGCGCACTGGCGCATGCCGAAGGGAGGAAGTAAAAACGTTCAAAATTTCGGGGTGTGCTCATGTGCTTAAGGAGGGTGCAGTTCTTCGTGATGAAGGAGTGCACTAAAGAGGAAAAAATTTCCATTCTCTACACAATTTTCGGAGTTGATCGATTTTAGGGTTCCATAAGTTCACTTTTTCTAAGAATGGCTCAAGAACATGTATGACAACATGATTTCGTGACATAAATGAGAAGAAGAAAGATATTTAAGCTTTAATGGATGTTGTTTGAATCATGGTTAGAATGTGAAGGGTCAAGGAACATGAAGAGTTTTAGCTTACAACAATAAATTAACACTTGTAGAGGCAATATTGAATAGAAATGACAACCAAAAAAATAAAAAACAAAGAAACGCCAACGAGGAAAGTAAGATAGACTGTGAAATCATGAAAGACAGTCAATAGATTCAAAATGCAAAACTTACTTGTAATGCATATCGATGAAGAGTTTCTTGATCCACAGATGTGTGCCCAACCCAAATGTGAATGATTATGAAAATGAATGATTAATTGGGTTAATTAAAAGAGATTACATGCAAAATTGTTTCATGCACGATCGTCCCTTTTCGATGAGTGAATGAATTAGTTGAAAGAAGTTAAGTAGGTTCCTATTTTCTAGGAGTGTGCCCACATGCAACAAGGAAGCTCATTAATAACAACGTATTGAAAAATTGTTAAGAGAAGAATTGAAATAATCTAGCTTAGGTGATGGTAGCTTATCTCTCAGAAGAGATGTGGTGGCTACATGCCTCTGAACTATGTTACAATGAGGCTTAAGGACATTTTTATTATTGAACAACAAAAGGAAACCCTAAACAACCAAAACCCTAACCTTAGGAGATGGAATGCCAACAGTTTATGGGCCTTATTAGGGTTACTTGGACAACCAAATTCTTAGGGTCATAACTTAGTCATATTATCTCCGTTTTGTGTGTATGATAACTTGTTAGAAAGATCTCTCCGAGTACTCTAGAAGTTCAAAACAACTTCGGAAGTTCAAGACTTGAAAAACTACTAAAAATAGTAAATTGTGCTCTAATCAAGGAAACAGATGAAACCAGCTGGAGGTCCAAGTGGAATAGGCGGGTGGCCACCAATATCAACCTGGATTAGTCCTCCCCTTTTAGGAAGCAATGGTAACCATTGTTTTTAGATCCTCTATGAGTTGGGGAAATTTCTGTTGAACCTGGTCCCTGGTGAGCCACTTTCTTTCGAGAAGGAGTTGGCTTTCTTTGACAACTCGATATAGTTGGAATCCTCTTCTATCAAGTGGTCTTGATATGTGCATCCATGATCTTATCAATCGTGTCCAGTTTGATACAATTTGGGTTGAGCTCTGTTGGTTTCAAATGATTAGCAATGTCTGATGTGTCCAATACTAAGGGAAAGTATGGTCGTGGTGGGTCCAAATTAAATATTGGTTGCAAGCCAAGGAATGGTGGAATGTTGAGCTTTAAATCATTGTCTCCTAACACCTTAGTGATGGTGTAAGGCCCATATCAGAGTGGGTGAAACTTTTGGTGAGCCTAAGTGAGGCGCTACTTCTGCAAATGTAATCAAACTTTTTCGCCCACCCGGAACTTGTGTGGCACCTGATGTTGGTCATGAAACTCTTTGTAATTAGCATTGTCTTTGTACAATATGTTATGGAACTGATGGAATATGTGTTGAATGCATTAAATGATGTTGGTAGCTTTGTCGACTTTGAACTGGACATGAACTGAATCTGCGTTAGTAGCTAGAATTGGTATGGCAACACAAATGGGACATAGTGGCTAGAATCCTAACACCAATTGAAAGGGGTTGTGGCCATTTGAGATGCAAAGAGATCTGTTGTAGCTTTGATGGACGGGGGATGCTTTCATCCCATTTGCGTGGATGCTTTGAGTTGTACATGTGCATGATGTGCACGACCATCTTGTTGATGACCTCTGCTTTGACATAAGTTTAGGGGTGGAAGGTTGTGGACTTAGTGAGCTTGGTATCCAACAACGACCATAGGCTTGACCAAAATGTACTTAGGAACATGTTGTCCAGATATGAGATAATTGACCGTGGGATCCCAAAGTGTACCCATACTCATTCAAAGAAGAGTTTGGCAGTGACTTCTACTATGATACTCTTCTTGCAAGCCACAAAAATGGTCATATTAGAGAATTTGTCGACGACCATCAAAACACAATCATTGCCATGCTTGGTAGAAGGAAGGCCCAACATGTAATCCATGGAGATTTATTCCCAGGGTTGATGAGGAGTAGGTGTAGGAGTATAAAGGCCCTTATTATTGATGGTAGGTTTTTCAATGCCGCAGTCAATGCAATATATGATGTACTTCTCAACTTCTTGTCAAAGGTTTGGCCAATAAAAATACTTCTGCAACATTGCCATAGTTTTTTCTACTCAAAAATTTCCTAGAAAAGGATTATAGTGTGCCTCCTAATCATCTTGGCACGCTCGCTTGAAGGAATACAGAGGTGTTCGAGGTGGCATAACAGTGCATGCTAGAGGTGAAAGTCTGGAACTTGCTTTCCTTCAAGGAGCATCTGGTATGTGGTACCGAATTCTAGATCTCTCCTATAAAGGTGTGGCCATCCCAAAGTCTCGTGTCTGTAAGAGTAGAGAAAAATGGTCAACTTCATAACTGACGGTCGACTGAGGTAGTCTCCAACATTATTGATGTTTCCCTGCTTATACTTAATGTTCAAATGGAATTGTTGAAAATATGTGGACCATATATGAAGGAGATCGTTCTACAACTTTCCTTGTGTCTGTACTAAATGCAAGGGTCAGTAGTCTATGTAGATGATTGTTTCCTTCCCCATAATGTAATGCTTCCATTGCCGACAGGTTTGCACAATGGAATACATCTTTTGTCATAGGTGAGATACTTTAAGACAATATCTGAAAGTGTCCCATTTTCATATTCCACCAGATGCCCCTATTGGGTAAGAACTACACCAATAGCATAGTTAGAGGCATCTATCTTAATTTCAGACGATTGTTGTAGGTATGGTTATGTGAGCATTGGTGTAGAGTAGAGCGATGCTTCAACTCAACAAGCACCTTCTGTTGGGATTCAGACCAAAATAACTTTTTTTCACTACGTCGTTGGTGGCTTGACTCAAAGGCTAAGTGATATGAGTGAATCACAACACGAACTTGCAGTAGAAATTGGAAAGACCTAGAAAGATGCAGTGTAGAAAATCTGTGATAGGTTAACCGATAATTCAATATAAATCAAAGCAGAATAATATAACCTACTTCTACTATCAATTTGCGGAAGCTTAAATATCAAGCTGAACAATATAACTAGAAGAAGAATAATCAATGGCATAATACACATGAAAATACTTTTGGGAAAGCCTCAGCTAAAAAATACAAAGCCTTAGCTCTCACAGCTAGCCAACTCTTAGTACGATCCTCACAAATGCTTGCAGGAAATTTAGGCTTCTCTCCAGCCTTCCTCTTTGCCCTCGAAGATCCTATTTCCTTGCATCGTTCCTTGTGGATGATTTCCTATTACCAAGTGGAAAACCAATCCTTCAAAACTGTGCAATCCTCAAGGATAAATCCTTGACTGCACGCATGAGTTTTCTCCATGAGAAAACACATGCAACTTATAGTACACTGCCCTTGAACATTTATCTCAACTAGGTCTTTCTTAGAATAGACATGCATGAGTTTCTGACGAGGGAATCTTCAATTAACTCGAGTAACACTAGTTGAGTGCATTAATGCATCAACTGACTGTTAACTCACTATTAGTTCCTCAAATAGTTTGGAACTAATTTAATTGGACTTAACTCAGTAAACTGAGTTAACTAATTA
>APFE031498685.1:117871-146002 GCA_000404065.3 Pinus taeda
CTGTAAGCAAGAGCAAGGAGAAAAGAAAGCAGAAGTGGAAAGCAAGGAAGGCTAACATTGCACAGAAAAGCAAAGCTTCATGCACTCACTGTAAAAAGGATGGGCTTGATGATGAGCATTGTTGGGTTCTGCATCCAGAGCTGAGACCTAAGAAGTCCAAGGGCAAGAAGAAGAAGATTGCTGCAGCTGTTCAAAAAGATTTGGGGTCGGACTTGGGAGATGAAACAATCATTGCAGCCACAGGTATAAAAGGTAAGAATTCTGAAGCATCTACTAGTAATTATGCTCAATTTGTTATTGATGAAGAAAATGAGAGAAAAAGACATGAGCTTTTCCATATTCGAGTTGTTTCCAAAAATCAAAAGATTGATACTTTGTTTGATAGTGGTGTTATCGCTCAGGTTGTCCCTTAGCTCCTTAAGGGATACAACCGAGGTAACACCAAAACAATCTTTGGACTGCGGGTCCTAGCCTACCTGCAATCAGAGAGGGCTCTCTCTTCATAATTTAGCTTTGTTTAGGATGATTTTAGGCTAGTTGTTGAGTACAAGGGGTTTTGTTCGTATTTTGGTGGGAAGGAGGATGGTTTCAAGTAGAGAGGCAATGCATAGTGTGATAAGTTTCAAACCATTAGGCATGGAGTCAGGGAGTAGGACTGCTGGTGTGTTTTCTTGGTCACAAGAGGGATATGGAGCAGATAGCTGCTCATGAAACAATTATTCAGGCTAAAAAGGATGAAGCGGAGGTCAGAGATGTAAGGCAACTAAGAAATCTTTCATCTGCTTGACAGAGGTAAGGTGAATGAACTCTATCTAGGAACAGTCAAGATTTCCTAAATAACAATCATACATGGATGACATAGAACAAATATGAGCCATGAGGTATTCATATTAATGCCTTAGTCAAAAGAAAACATATAGAAATTGCAGAAAATGAGTATAAAGTGTTGTAAGGCAAATTGTAGGCTAGTCTTTCTTTTTGCAATCGAGATAGTGACAATGAGACCAACATATATAAACTGACATAACGAAAGCAAGAGACACTTATTGGGCCATGTGACAGCATAAGAATTCCATAATCACCCTTCAGGCATTAAAAAGAAACATAATATGCAGTCCATCATCCAAGCTCTTGAGTAATCTCTGATTATAAAAACTCTCAATAATACAGCGCAGGTATGGAGTGTAGCAAACCAACCAACCAGACTGAAAGTTTAAGGACTGAGAGGCAATAAAGAATCTCTCATTCAGCATAAGAGAAGGAAGGTGAAAGAGCTCTATCTAGGAGTAGTCAAAAAATCCCTAGATAATTGCCAAAACATGGGTGAAATGGAGGAGATATGAGCCAAAGGGAATTCATGTTCATTACTAGTTCAGATGAAAACATAAAGAAACAGCAGACCTTGAACATAGAGTGCAGCTAAGCAAGTTCTAAGCTAGTCTTTCTATCTGCTCTTTAGATGGTGATATATGTATATTATTAGCATAAATCATTGAAAAAAGAGGTGAGAGGCACTTATTGAGTCATGTTGCAGCACTAGAATTCCATGATTCACCCTTCAAACATTTAGAAACACAGCACACAGTCCATTTTCCAAACTTTCACCAGTCTTTGATTAAGGAAAACATATCAGATGTACAAAACGAGTCTCTCTTGGAGTGTATCAACCGATTCTTTCTTTTTTTCCTCTCCTTAAGACTGTCTATAGGGTGGTTTATATAGGAAAATATTTACAGACTTCCCTTGAACAGGTGTCAAAGGGGAAAAATATCAAAAAATATCTCTAAGGCAGATCTAAAAAAGATCTGTGTAGTAATTGTCTTGGATTCAAAGTTGTGTTGGAAGTAAATGTAATGAAATATCTAAAAGAGCTGCGCTGGGGCAGCTGGCAACTGAAGTTATGCAACTAAGGGCTGCGCATGAGAGAGTAGCCTCAAAATGGTCGAACAGTGGTCCTGGAGCTGTGCGCTGGCCTCATGGCCATAACTTTGTAATAATTGCGCATTGAATCCTTTTGTTTGCATAGTTTAGGCGGTTCCGCTGCTGCTGAGTGGCATTGGAGCGCATTAATTCTGCTTTAGTGAGCTTTAAATGGGCTTTTACTGTTTATTTGACTTGTTGGGGCCTTCTGATGTTCACCTGCTTTGGAAAATAAATATCTTCCACTGATACTTTCAACCGACACTCCCTGCCGCTTCACTGATATGCCTTGGCACGCATCTGGGCTCTTTCTTGACCTCTGAATGCCTTTGAACTGTTCAAACACTCATTTATGGCCGCTGCTCGGCCTTCTGCTGCCTTTGGAGTCGTTATCGGCCCCTTTGATTGGCATGATCCAAAGTCTGGATCAGCATCCTGATGATGCCAAACCAAAGCACTTTCTTTAGCTTCCATGGTAGAACCATCAGTAGTTTTAGTATATGATTTCATAACAGGCTATGTTGTTTTCTTTCAGTCGAAGTCTGCAGTGCGTAGCGTTGTTTCCCATTCGAAATCTTGGTTCCACCGGATGAAATAGCAAAGCTGTGAGCCCAATAATTTACACCATGTGTGCACACATACTTGTAATGTTTTTCATGCCGTAGTTGCTGCTCAGCCTCAGGAATTGTCAGGGATACATTCATGGCATCAGTGACAGCTTCTATGTTCCAGGGATTGACCCTGATGGCTTCACTGATCAAAAAATATTTATAAGAGAATCATATCCACACCATAAGAAACTTGTGAAACTCCCATAAGCACGCATACAAGAGAGCAAAGAAAAAAAATGTTTTGAGCTTTTTGCCTTCGAGTGATGCAAGAAACATATTGCACGTGTTGCTGCTCCAGACACAAGAAATATGTGAGCTGAAGTGTTTTTATGGAGAAGTTGACCTCAAGCTGCATAAAGACCATCTCCTGGCAAATATTTAGGCTGTAATGGACTGTAGCTCTAAATCATACTTGAACACTAGAAGAATGATGGAAAAATTGAAATCCAAACTCCCTTGTTACAGGGCTAGATCATAGCGCAAACTTTTAAGTGAGGCCATATACTCGTTTCGCTGATTCTAGAGTATTGGATAGAAGCATTGCAATGGTCATTGGACCAACCCCACCAGGCACAGGAGTAATTGCGTAGACTATTCTTGAAGCATCTTCATAGCAAACATCACCAAGTAATCGGTAACCTCTTTTACTATTGGGATCCTTGACTGGACTTATGCCAACATCAATTACCACAACACCAGGCTTCAAACAGTCACCACGAACCAAGTTTGCCACACCTGCAGCAGAAATGACAATACCTGCTTCCCGAGTAATATCTTCAACATTTTTGGTGTAAGAATGCGCAATAGTAACAGTTGCATTGTGCCTCTGCAAAAGCATAATAGCAGGTGCTCCAACAATATTGCTACGGCCTAATACTACAGCCTTTTTTTTTTCTTTTTTTCTTTTTACCATATCTATACCAGATCGAATTAGCAACTCTATGCATCCTTTTGGTGTACAAGGGAAAAATAAAGGTTCTCTCCCTTGCAGGATTTGCAATCTGCACTAATACCACTTTGCCCCTCCATTCAGGATGTTGCTTAAGCAACTGTTCCAATGCTAGTAGCTTCAAACTAATACTCTTGAATATATCTATGTCATCAACACCCAACAACATTTTCTTCCCCTTGGATTGTTCCTTCAGCTCCCAAATTCTCAATGCAGTGTCCGGAGGATTTAACACTGATTCAAGCTGGCCCATGTGACTATCCACAGGTAGAATTTTTATACCAACAGAACGACCATAAAGTCCAATGTAGCCTCTCTTTGGTTTATAATCAAGACCAAGCATCCTACTGCAACAGGAGAGAAAATGTCAAGCATAATCAAATGTATGGAAACCAATCAAGTCCGAGTTTAAGTAGAGCCCTGAGGATTTCTTCCCTCACAGGAAGGGTACTAAAAATCTCTGATGAAGGGAATGGGCTATGCAGAAAGAATCCAAGCTTCACCCTGTTAAATCGCTTCCTTAGAAATGTGGCAAGCACCATGAGATGGTAGTCATGTACCCAAACGTAGTCATCAACAGGGCTGATCACTTTTATGACCTTGTCTGCAAAGATCTTGTTAGCAGACACATAAGCCTGCCAAAGGGATCGATCAAAGCGGCCTCCAGGATCTAGAGAAAGGGGCAATGAGGGTTCTTGCTAATTTTTAGGAAAACTTAACAATTCCCAAGCACACTTATGGTTATATTTCAACCAATGGAGGGGATATGTACTTAGGGGGATCTTATATATATTTTTAGTATGGGAGGGAAGAATAACTGGGATTTACATAATAAGTTAGAAGTTAATATGAACTTTGATCAGAAAGCGCTAAGGATAGAAATCTTTGACTTTAAAGGGGAAATAGGACTTATAGAGGAAGTATGAACATTCCTTGAGTAAAGCAGATCTTTACCAAGGCAATTGATATGGAAATGATGAGACTAAGAGATATCAAGTAGATCTTGACCTCTTTAGGGGAAGTCAATGAGTGTTTGGGGAAGAAGGGGGAGTTTAGACATGCCTCGCTTGAGCTCCTCCAAAACGGAAAACTGCCTCATGCTTGAGATGTGAATGGATATGACACTTGAAAACATGAAATGAAATGGATCACAAGCAATGATTCTGCAACCACAAAGCTACCTACCCGACCTACTCACCTAGCATTTTTTCTTCTTTTGGTTTGGGTGCACTTGAACTAGCATACCCAGCCTTTCAACTTTTCTTTCAGCTATCCTCCTAT
This sequence comes from Pinus taeda, assembly GCA_000404065.3. Classification (NCBI taxonomy): domain Eukaryota; kingdom Viridiplantae; phylum Streptophyta; class Pinopsida; order Pinales; family Pinaceae; genus Pinus; species Pinus taeda. The sequence continues at coordinate 122,633 of APFE031498685.1, forward strand.
CTAAATTGATCCTTGTCTCTTCCGGGGCTCAGATTAAGCTGATGAGCGCCCTTGTTTCTCTACCTATTTACCGATCCACCAAGATTAAGCTTGTTTGGACAGATATTCATCTCTATATTCTAAAACAAGCAATTGAAACCTAGGGAAGACAAGATTAAACTGTTTGGCCTTCCCTTAACTGAACAACTCTTCAAAATTGGAATAACTCATCAAAATGGAAACTCTGTGGAAATATGGAACCTTTGCAGCAATAAAAAGATGACATATTTGGCATGTAAACAGTCAATCATGAAATATGAACACCTATCGTAATAGGAGGCTAATAGTGGCTCCACTTGGGGATGGATTTTCCTTGTGGAAAGCCAAGAACAGCAGGTCAGACTGCCTTGATCTTCTATTGTCACTGTAGACTGAAACACTTCTCGGTTGGCTACTAAATGACTTGGTTCCTTGAGGCCTACACACAACACTCTCATGAATTGAATTGTTGTGAATATATAGCATTGCCTGCTTTCTTGCGTGCTTATTATTACATGCACCTCTGCCTGAGCACTACCTTTGAAATAGTTTCAAAACATGTAACAAACTGGAGTATTTCCCCTATTCTGTCTTGAAAAGGTTGCTGATGTAAAAACTGAAAATACTCCTTTCTTTTGATACTAGTGACTAAAAACTGTAAGTTGTAAACAATTTCTTTTTAATTGAATCACTGTGATATGACAGCGCTGCTCCCGTTGTCTTCTGAGTGTTTTGAATGTAATGCAATCTGCCTTGGGAAAATTTCAGCAATATAAGAGAATGCCCAACCATATCTAGGAAATCCATCCCAATTGATCTGATCTGAGAAAACCCCTTTTTCTCCTACAACAGTTGTTTGCATTCCTTTTTTGGTGGGTATTCATCTCTTCCAGTATCAACAGGCCGCCTAATATGAATTTTGGTGGTGCCAAGAGCTACATCTACTAGAAAATTTGGTTTCTTAACAGCATCAGACTCCCATATCTGATCATAAGGATCATTAGGATACCTGATTGAGTCTTTATTGGAAGCGCTAAAGTTTATCCTTGCAGAAACTTTAGTAAATGTCTCGGCCTCAAATTTTGTATAGTAAACAGAGCCATTGAATTGTCGAAGTTCAAGAGTAGAAATAAATGGCAGACCAGTTTGAAGCATTGGAGAGATACACACTAATCGAACTAGACTGTGCTAATAAGATTAATTCTTCCACTTCTACAGTCTCCTTTACATCATTCAGATCAATATGTAGGCATTGACTAGTGAAAAAAAAACTTCCCTTGAATTAGCTGCATTTCCTAGCATAGTTTGGCTTCCTCTCTGAAGCACCCTTCCATGAAGGATTTTTTGTACCAGAAGATTTCTCATACATGTATTCAACAGAAAGAGTAACTGGCAAATTCTGTTCACATCTGCATCTCTACCATCAGAGTAACTGTAGTCAACACGTTCAGCTTCCAGTTCTTCTGCTATATCTTCATCCCAATAACAAGAATTTTGATCTATGTATTCTCCATCTTCATATTGGGAATCATCATCCGCTTGCCCGTCCATCGTCCTTCTGGTATAAGAAACAGGTTCATCATCTTCTTCATAAACATCATCACTGTCGAATTCTGAGATCATCTCTACAGAACATTCCTCCAATGCCTCCTCCTGACCTTTAGACGTCCCAATGTTGGTGCATGCATCAACAGCTGCAAGAGTATCCATCTTGCAAACACTTTGATCAACAGCCACATGACAATCAACCATACTATCTTGCTCAGGCCCTTGCGAGCAGTGGAGGTACTGCTGCTGATGGTGGCATTGGCCATTGTAATTTGCAGTGCAAATGGAATAACGGAGTGAAAATTTGGAGATCCGTCTTCCATTATCTAAGTGAACATTAAAAATATTTATGTTTTACACGGTATCATCATGGAACCACCATCTGGTCTCCTTGGGTGATCTTCCATTTCTACAATTTTTTACATAATGATCATTATCTGTCGACCTTTGCTTGATAGTGGAGCTTGATAGCATTGAGAGAATGTTGATGCAGATAGAGCTAACGGTCATAGCTGGGGACCACGAATCATACATAATATCTAGACAGATATGGTCATTGCTGTAGATGCGAGGATGCAAAGGAGCAGGGGGGACGAAAATAACCTGAGGGGCTTCCATGGGATAATGCTCCGGAAAATCAACTTGCAGTTGATAAGACTCATTGGAATATAAAGTGCCCGGTGCACCATTCACTTCAATAATCCACCTTTGCAGATTATCTGTGATTTTGTGCTTGAATCCGACTGGGGGGTTAACCTGCCACTCCACCAGCTCCTTCTGAAGCCTGTTGTAAGCAAACACTCTGACTAATTGCTACAGCGTCTTTCACATTGCAAGCGCTCTCATCAATTGTCGCTGGAAACTCAATATTGACCCTCCTCTCTTCAACAGCCTCAATGGACTCAACCTTTGATTTCTCTTTTCCTTTCTCAGTTGAAGCTGAAATTTGTGCCTTAAATTCCATCTCATGATCACGTAGCTCTCCTACCTTTTCAAAGTCCTAGCCTCGAACAGTAAGGTGTCCGTCAGCTGGTGCTTGGAGATGCATCTCTGAAACTTGACTCGCATCGCTAGTTTCTTGGCTACCAATTTCACTTTCAGTATAAATGTCTTTAGCGGAGTCAAAAATTCCATGTGATAGAGTAATGGATAAATTGAAACGATTTTCACTGCCAAAGCCATCTGATTAGCAACACTCATTGGCAATGAATCACGGTTAGTCAACACTTCATCATGAACTGACTGATGTTTAAAAGCAGCATCAATACTAAAACCAAGAGAAATATTAGAATCAACATGCTTATGAATGTTTATATGACTGCTTCGATGAATTAGGAAATTTGGATGAGAATGTGTTGCATGAAATTATTGGAGGTCCAAGATCCACACCAAATGATACCACTGAAGATGCCATTGATCGTTTTCACTCTAGGTGGCAAATGAGTAGAACTGAGGTGCCTTTTGAATTTGTGAACATATCAGAAAAATTGTAGGCATCATCCACGCAGAGGACTTAAGTGGACAGGAGAGGAAAGAAAACAACAATGCTGAAGGTACATCCAATAAAAGTGATAAAAGCAGTGACATCATCCTTGACAAAAATTGCATTGATATTGTCGCAGCATTTCCCACAGGCAACCAAGTTTCTGACTGTCCTTTGGATAGATTTGCTCAAGTTCCAATTTGAATAGATGATGAAGAAAGGATGGTCATGGAAGCAATCATTACCTCCCTTCGAGCTCTGGAAACTAGAGAAGTTTCTCAAAATAAAACCTCCCAAACTTCAGATACTATATCCTGTGAGAAAGCTTCAGCAATATCTACTCAAGACATTTGTAGTGGCCCTGAAAAAGGGTTTTCACAGGCTACAAGGTCTGAAATAATGATATCACCATGTACAGATGGTTCTCAAACACAATCTGGTTCACCACATCCTGTGACAATTGTTTCATCATGTATCGAGAATGTCAACTCGCTGTCATTTGTCAGAGAAGACACTGTTTCCATAACTTTGTTGTTGCTCTTCTGAGAATGGTGCTGTGATTGATCGTTAAAACAGAGGACTACCTTGCTCTGTCTCCTTAACTTTGTTGCTTGGTTCCAAGCAATTAGATTGCTTATATATATAAAAAAAAGGAAAGCACTGACATATATACAAATATATACACAGGGGCATTGTATCCCTTAAAAGGGATCTCGATAATGTTTCAACATTCGGCCATTGACAGGGTCGTCTTCCACTGTGTTGTCATCTATAGATTTGAGAAAATATGTGTTATTGCCCTGCACAACGCTGATGACAAATGGGCCTTTCCATAAAAAATCGAACTTTGCATGCTTCCCCTTGTCTTCTCTTCGTGAGTCCCACCTCAGAACTTTGTTGCCAACACAGAAATCCTCAACCTTAGTCCTCTTGTCAAATATTTTCTTTAGCTTGTCTTGCAAGATCTAAGCTCTATTGTAAACTTGCTCTCTAGTTTGCTGAAGATGAATGGTCTGATTAATTCTTCGTTGAATATCATTTGGTTCAGCTCGAATTTCCTGTAGTAGCTTAATAACAAGAATACCCAAAGAAGATGGAAATCTGGCCTCCATACCATATACTAGCTCATAAGGGCTCATCCCAATGGATCTCTTGGTTGACAATCTGTCTGCCCAAAGGGCATTAATAAGCTTTTTGTGCCAGTTCTTCTTGTTTTCTTCCAGCATTTTCTTTATGATATTAATCAGGCTCTTGTTGGAAGATTTGGCCAAGCCATTGCCTTGAGGATAATAGGCTGTGGAGTGGCCCAGGGTGATGTGGAATTTATGGCAAAAATTAATCATTTTTTTGGATTTGAAGTCAACAGCGTTATCTGTAATGATCTTCTCAGGGCAGCCAAATCTGGAGAGGATGTTGGTTTCAAGAAATTGGATAATGGTGGAGTCATTGGCTTGCCTGCGTGGGATGGCTTCAATCCACTTGGTGAAATAGTCGGTGGCTGTTAGAATCCACTTGCGCTGGCCTGAGGAAGAGGGATGGATTTCTCCAATGAATTCAAGACCCCATTGTTGGAAAGGTTTTTCGGTTGAGATGGGTTTAAGGGGCAAGGGCAGCAATTTTCTTTTGCCTTCAAAGATCTGGCATTTGTGGCATGAGACAACAAACTTTTTTACATCTGCAAAGAAAGAGGGCCAATAGAAACCCGCCCTTAAAATCTTGTCAGCATTGGACTTCCAATATAAATGTCCTCCACAGTCCCCTGCATGGAACTCTTTCATAACACTGTCAGTTTCATTGATAGTTAAACAGTTCAGCAATATTCCTTCATGGTTTTTCCAAAACAAAGCACTATCTATGACACAAAACTTTGATGCCTTCATCTTTAAAAATCTCTTTTTGGTCCTGGACAATCCTGGAGGAGCACACAGGTTTAAAAATATATAACAAATATCAGCATACCATGGGGATTGCAAAAAGGTCTCACTGATCTGTGGAGTCGCCAGCTCCTGTTCATTGTCCAGCTGGTTAATGTCTAGGGCTTGAAAATTGGTTTCAGACAGCAGTTTGGCTAAACCTTGTCCCTTTATGAGCTTGGTGCGTCTTATTTCAATGTCATACTCAAGGATGTTGGCAATCCACTTGCCTCTTTTGCCTTCTAATCCCTCTTGAGTTAATATGTCTTTTACAACAGAATTTGGGACATAGGCAATCACATGTGAATATAAAATGTAAACTAGGAAATCTTTAATTGCCTTAACAAGAACATAGGCCTGCTTCTCCATGATTGGGTACTTCAAAGGAGCATCTCTAAGGGCTCTGCTGAAAAATGCAATTGGTTTCTCATTTCCTTGGTCGTCTTTTTGCAAAAGGACAGCAGCTATCGTGTGATCTGAAGCAAAGGAAAATATTATAAAATCCTTATCAAATTGTGGGCTTGTGAGGACTGGAGTTTGGGTTAATGCAACTTTAATACTCTCAAATGCTTGCTTGGCCTCTAGAGTCCATTTTACCTTGGAATCCTTCTTTAACATGTTGCTTAACAGTCTTATCAGCTCAGCCAAGTTTGGGATGAATCTCCTTAGGAAATTGATTTTTCCAAGGAATGCTTGCAACTCTTTGATGTTTCTTGGATAAGGGATTTGCAGCATGGCTTGGATCCTTTTCGGATCAATTCTGATGCCATCTTTTGAAATAATATGGCCTAGAAGCTTGCCTTCCTCAAGGCCGAAGAGGGACTTCTTGGGGTTTAAGGAAATACCATATTTCCTACATGTCATGAATACTTGCCTAAGGTGCTCTTGGTCAGATTTGGAGAAAGGGGTTAAGTCATCAAGATAGACAACCAAGAAATCATGGATTTCCCTGGAAAATGCAATGTCCATGGCCCTTTGAAAGGTAGCACCTGCATTCTTTAGTCCGAAAGGCATCTTCACATATTTAGATGTTCCCCAGGGTGTTGTAAAGGCTGTCTTGTCTTGGTCATCTGGGTGAACAAGTATTTGATTGAAACCTGAAAAGCCATCTAGTAAAGAGATTCTAGATGACCCCACTACTCTTTGGAGAATGTGGTCCATTTTGGGCAATGGGTAGTGGTCTTTAAGGGAGACTTGGTTCATATTTCTTAAGTCTACACAAAGCCTAATCTCACCTGTCCTCTTTCTTGTGGGAACAAGATTGGATACCCATTCCGAAAATCTAATGGGTGCTATAATCCTAGCCTCAAACATTCTTTTCACTTCTTTTTCGATCAAAGGGAGAAGGACTGGATTGATTCTCCTTAGTTTTTGTTTGAAGGGCTTTTGATTTGGTTTTAGAGGGATGGTATGTTGAATAACCGAGGCGTCATAGGACTTCAAGCCCTCATAACTCCAAGCAAATACATCTTGGAACTCTTTGAACAAATCCACATACTTTGGTTTTTGATCAGGTGGTAGATTTTTGGACAATTTAATCATTTTGGGCTTCTCTGTTATCCCTATGTTGTGTTCTTCTATTGCAGGATTTAACAGCTCCATTTTTGGCTTTTTGGGCACATCATTATTATCAAACATGTCTTTTAATGGTTTGAGGCCAGTAGGCAAAAAGTTATCCTTTAGATCAATGAACTCAGCCTCTGCTTTGGCTGTTTCATCTAAATGCATTTGTTTCAGCTCTTCTATGTTCGCATTGTCAAAAACAGTTGGGTTAAAGATTTGTTTTGCTGTTGCAGCTGTTACAGTCTTCTGATTTTCATTTGTTTGTTGTTGGGAATCGTTCATGGCATCCATGTCAATGTTTGAATTTGAAAACTCATGCTCAAGAGTGAGGAAATTGTTAATCTGAGCATCATTTTCAAACACTTGCCAATCTTTAATATTGTTAGGGACAGCGGGCCTATGTTTTATCTCAGCAGTGAAATGGTGATTTGGCTCAAAGGGAAGCTTGCATGTACTAGCAAAAGTGGCTAGGCTGTGCGCATGTATGTTATGGTTTCTAGAAATATTAGCAAGCTTGGATTCGGTGAAGGAATTGAGTATTTCTATGGCAGCAGTCCTATATGCTATTAGCTTATTGTCATTGGTAACAAAGTTGCCTTTCATTTGTTGTATGATTAAGTCAGAGTCACCTAGAATGGACACTTTTGTAGCTCCTAGAGCTTTGAGCATTTTAAGGCCTAAAAGGAGAGCCTTATACTCTGACATGTTGTTGGTACATCTGAAATTTAGTTTGTAGGCATGGCCTTCTGCCTGATTGTTATGTGTATTGTGAATCCATACACCTGCCCCTGCTCCTAACTTGTTAACAGAGCCATCAAACTCTAAATACCATGTGATTTCTTGCTTGAGGTTAGTATTAAGAGTTTCAGTCATTTTAGGATTGGACAGATTTAGTATTTTTTGTTTGGGGAGGTTCTTCTTGTTTGCTGGTTGCCTTGATTGTTGTGACCATTTCATGGGCATGGGCAACCGATTCCTCGTTTATGCATGTTTCTAGCTCTAAAGCTAAAGGCTTCTCATTAGTTGCAGGATTGGTGTCATCATTAAAAAGAATAAATGAATCCATATCAGAATGGATTGAGTAAATTGGAAAATTTTGGGCTTTTCCTCACTACTTACCACATACTTCATCAATGTTTCCCTATACAGTCTCTTTGGTTGCCCAAAGACAGATATAGTGGCATAAGAGAGGTCAAGTTGGAGGTATCCTTGGAGTTTTTCTCCCCATGATCTTGAGAGGAGCATGCCATATTTTGTTGGAATGTCAGCAACTACTACGTCCATTAGGATTGTCTTGTTGGGAAATTGGACCAAAGACACACAAAGGTCTTTGATTAAGCCTGAAAACTTGACCTGACTTGAGTCAAAGGAGAATAGATCTTTGTAGGGTCTTGTTATATCAAGGTTTACCTTTTCCATTACAGCTTTGGGCATAAGGTTATGCGAGGCACCCGAGTTAAACATAGCATTATGCAAGATTTTGTCATGTATGTGCAAACTTACATAAAAGGGTAGAACATATCCATATGTTCATTTTCCATTAACTTCTAGACCAAACAGCAGCTTCGGGGTATCATCTAAAACATTTACATCATCCTTGACCTCTGGCATTTGAAGTGACCTTTGAATTTGTTGCCTATAAACATCATGCTTGGAAAGTTCTGAGAGAGGGATGGATATCTTAAGTTTTCCAATCTTTGCTTCTAAATTAAATGGTTTTTCCAATGGAATCTTTGTGTTAGTAGTAGCATATTTCTCCTTTTGAAGAGTATTTTCTGTGTTTTCTTTTTTATTATCAGCATTATGATGAATGAAACTTTGTGGTATTTCTGTTTTGGGAAGATTTTTAGGAGTGTTGTTCAAATCTTCTTTCGAGGAAGAAGGAGGCAGAGGCTTATCAATAGAAGGTTTCATGTCTGTTATGTCATCTACAGTCACTTGGTGCGGGTTTGGGATAGTTATATCAACTAGTTCTATTATGATACCCTTGCCTTTAATCTTGTTGGGATGTTTTCTCTCTTTTGTTTTGCTAGACGCAGGGATATCAATGGTTCTTGTTCTCAACTTATATTGTTTGTGGACCTCATACACAGCAGAATCATAGCCTTGTTTAAAATCAAAAGACTCTCCAGACTTAGTCTGAAATTGATTTACATCATGGTAGTCTTGGTCTTCTTGAGTCAAAAAAAATTGTTGCTCATTTTTCCAATCTATCAAGTTCATGTGAGTCTCCTCTGTTGGCTCACTAGATGTGGATGCTTCTATGTAGTTTTCTTGGAAAGGAGGTCTTATATCATGGTTGGGGCCAGACCTACTAGCGTTCGTGTTCTGAGTTTTCCTGAAATTTGGGTTCCTTATGGTGTTGGGTTGTTGTCCTTCCCATGATGATTTCCTCTCAATGCTTTCCACTCTATCTCCCAGCCTGTGCATGCCACTGATAATAACATCTAGTTTCTGGTCTAAGGCTGAGGGTTCTTCCTTGAAGGTGGTTCTTCTTTTAGTTCTAGCTCTATTTCTTTTGGCAATTAGGTTTGCTTCCACATTAACAACAACATTTTGCATGTCTGCAAGACTTTGAGGGGCTCTTTCCCTTAACTGATAAGCCATATCAGTATCAAAACCATCAGGGAATTTGTACAAAGCAAGATCGGGTGGAGGTCTGAAGTTTTGTGGTATTGCATTATAAACATTATTAAATCACGCACAATAGTCGAAGACAGTCTCCTGAGGGCCTCTTTTGATGTTGTCATATTAAGATAATATGTGCAAGGGGTCTTTATTTTTCTCCCATCTGTTGATAAATGACTGGTATAAGGCTTCTGGGTTTGCTATGGAATTGGCTGGGAATGCTCTAAACCAAGTCTTGACTTCACCGATCAAACTTTGGATGAAAATATTCATTCTCACACCATCATCGTCAATCTCATAGCTCTCAAAGTAATCCTGCATTTTCTTTGTATGCTGAAGGGCCGTGTAGGAACTTGTGCCATCAAAATAAGTTATTTTAGTCTGGTAATCCTGAGGCATAGCCCCGGGATTAGTAGGCAGCTGTAAAGGTGCATATCTGTTAGCCATATTAACAGGGATAAGTGGAACAATAGGGATAAGTGGAACAGCTGGAGCAACTGGGATAATAGGAGTAGTAGTGGTGGTATGTGTAGTGAACGGAGGTGTGGAAATGGTACTTGGAGAAGTAGATGATGGACAAGGGGAAGTAGGGTTTGAACGAAACAGAACTTTAACAGGGGTTGAAAAACAGCTAGGCTTAACTGTTTCAGGATTAGGAGCATTAAAATTTTCTCTTTGCTCTAGTTTCCTGAGGTTCCTTGGGATTAAATTTGGATTTTCCAAAGCAGCGGGGGGATTTGGGTCTGGGTTTGACCTTGTATAACATGAATGCTTTTTGGGAGCCAGCTTCTAACTTGTTTTCTTGAGGAGCTTTCTAAGAATATTGGTTAAAAAAAAACTTTCTAAAGGTCAGATTCTTCCTCAGCGGAGCTTTCAGACTAGACTTGTGAGATTATCTGAGGATTTCCCAATGGAGTCGCCATGACAAAACAAACATATATGTGTGCTGCGTTTTACATTGTTTCACGCTATGTAATGCCCCACCCTACTGCTGATGCGATATTTGTTGTGTGGCGATATATATGTGGTATCGCAAAAGTTTCATATCGCATTTATATATCACATATATGTTTTGTTATCGCATCGCAACATTTGTAATGCACCTCGCCCCCGGTCCCTCCGACTGCCGATAAGCCGATTGATCGGGAGCTATTGGATCGGGCCCCCAGATCAACGGCCACAATTTAATACAATGCACAGTGTTGCGGCAGCGCCAATTTTCATTGAAATTGCATGTTTTCAAAGCATTTTGTGGGTTAAAGGAAAAGGGCCGTTTTCAAAGATTTCACATACGACACCCGCGCCCACCCAGCGTTTTTGTAGATATAAGCACCATTTTGGTCGGAAAGCACCGACAGCAGTTCCCAGGGCCCATAGAAGGCCCCTCAGCAATTCTTTTGGCCGAATAGCGGCTAGAAAGGGGCGATTTTTGACATTAAAGTGTATCAGTTAAAGGACAAGGGGGCAATTTGACAGTTTGAAATGCTTCAGAGGCAGAAAGGGGCCTGATGCAATGTCAACGAATATCAAGGAAGCGATAGATATTATCAGTGGAGATATTCCAAAGCAGATGAAATCAAAAGGCCCCAGAAAAATCAACAAAGCATCATCTGAGCCATAAAGGCTCACCAACTCACAGTTTTTTCCATTTAAGGCAGCAGGACCACTTGAAGGCACAAATAAAGGATTTCAAAGTAGATTTATTGCAAAAAAAATGCATGAAGCCGTATTTTGGAGCAGCGCTGCTGAGCCCCATGCACAGTTAATACACAGAGGACAGTGCATTGCTCAAAGGACCAATATTTATTCATTCTTATGGCTATTACCTTCAGCGTAACTGTTAGATAGATATTCTTACTTTCATTTCAATAAATGTTAGGTTAGAACCATTGATTTCTCGAGATCTGCTATCAGATCTGCTGTTGTAGATATTTTATAGATATTTTCTCTATTTATACCACCCTCTGTATTGAGAAATCGGGGGGGGGGGTTGGTTGGTGAATGCACTCCAAGAGAGACTCGCTCTATATCTGATATGTTTTACATAATCAAAGATTGCTGAAAACTTGGAGAATGGACTATTTGATGTATTGTTAATGTCTCTAAAGAGTGAATGAGGGAAATCTTGTGCTGCTTTCTGAATCAATAAGTGTTCCTTACCTCTGTTATTTCAATTTCACATATGCTCAAGTCACAGAACATAAGTTTGGTTTAGAATTTGCTTACCTACACTCTATGCTCAGTTTCTGTGGCTTCTTAATGTTTTCCTCTTGATTTAGGCATAAATATGGATTCCTTATGGCTCATATTTGCTCTATTTCACATATGAATGACTGCTATCTGGGAATTCTTAGCTTCTCCTCGGTACAGCCCGTTCATCTCCCCTCTGCTAACCTGATTGAGAGATTATTTGTTGCCTCTCATTTCTTAGACTGCAATCCATCTTCATTTAGCTCGAGTATTGTTTCATGAGCAGCTACCTTGCCCCTTTTTCCTCTTGTGACCAAGAAAACGCACCAGCAGTCTTACTCCACGACTCCATGCCCAATGGTTTGAAACTTGTCACACCATGCATTGCCTCTCTACTTAAAAGCATCCTCCTTCCACCCAAACACAAACAAATCCCCTTGAACCCAATAACTAGCCTAAAATCATCATCAACAAAGCTAAAATCATTAAGAGAGAGCCCTCTCTGATTAAAGGTGGGCTAGAACCTGTAATCCAAAGATTGGTTTGTGTTTACCTCAGTCGTATCCCTTTCAGGAGCTTAGGGACAACCTGAGTGTTAACACCACCATCCTAGCACAGCTCCTCCATGGCAACTCTCCTTTGCACCTTCACTCGATCCGTTGCACAACCCAATCACTTCGTGCAACCATTCCTTTGTTAGGGTAGTTTATAGTCTCATACTCCCTTGCAATTGCTTGGAGTACTAAGACTATCCAGCATCCATATAGCCATTCAACAGGGGTGAGATTACCCCTATACAACTTTAATTGACTCCCATTGACCTTTCCTGAAAGTAGGTCCCCATTTAGCTTTGCGAGCTAAACTGCGCCTCCATCCATAATCTCCTTAATAACATATGGTCCCATCCAATGCATTTGGAACTTCCTTGGAAATTTTGTGAACTTACTATCATACAACAATACCAAATCTTCATTCTTAAAGGTGAGTTATTTGATATGGTGATGATGCCATGACTTTTCGCGATCCTTTTGCACCTATTGATGAAAACCTTCCAAGAAGTGATCTTTCTCCAACTCAACTAGTAGCGCGAGGCATTCTTCCATGGTATCTCATTCAACCATGTTTGTAATTGCAAAAATCTGCAAACTTGGCATGATGTATTCCATCGACATTACGGCTTCTTGTCCATAAACTAGTCTAAACGACATTTGTCCCATCAACTTTTTGCAGGTAGTTCTATATGGCCATAAAACAAATGGTATTCACACATACCAATCATTTTGCTTTGCATTTTAGATCCTCATTAAGGCATTCTCCAAGATTTTGTTAACTATTCCACTGTGTCATTCGCTTGAGGATGATATGGTGTACTCTTCTAGTGGTAAATCTGGAATTCTTCGAGCAATGCAGTGATTGTTTCATCTAAGAAATGTGAACCCCTATCACTCATCAAGATATTAGGGAAGCCAAACTGAGACAAAATGTATTCGAAAATGAACTCCGTGGATGTAGTTGCACAACAATCCTTTACAGGGTGCACCTCAACCCACTTGGTTAGATATTTGGTTGTTGTAATGTTGTATATGGATCCTTTATTCTTCCCTAGTGGCTAAATGGGCCCCACGAAGTCTATTTCCCAGTTATCAAACACTTTTAGTGACACCTATGGATTTAAGGAAAATTCATCTCTTCATGAAAACCTCCTTATTCTCTGACAGACATCACATTCTGTCCAATAAGCCTTGGAATGCTTATGCATGACCGGCCACCATAGTCCTACTCATAGGATCTTCTACACAGTTCCTCTTCTAGCATAATGTTCTCCCACAACCCCTCCATGTGCTTCAGTGAGAATGCTTTGTCATTCATACTCTGAGACATACCTCCACAATATTTCATCGAACCCCATTTTATATAAGTGTCCTCCAATGAAAGAGAAATTTGAAACCCAGACCACCAATTCCTTCTCTTGTTGTCTCAAATACCCTTTGGGAGATATAGCTATAGACAATAATTGGATTATATCTATGAAATGGTCATCTACGGTGCGCACAACAATGAGTTGTGCATCAGGTAATCCTTCCTCCAGATTTGTAGGTTCATCATCATTCTTAATCCATGAAAGGTGATCTGATCTGGCATTCAATCACCCTAGCTTCACAATTACTTCAAAGTAATATTCTTGAAAGAGAATAAACCATCGACATATTCCCCCCCCAAAACAGGATTTTTGACCACGTACTTCAAAGTAGAATGGTCTATGTACATCTTGAAGTGCACACCCAATAAATAGTGCCAGAATTTCTGGAGTGCATACACCATTTCTAACCCTTCATACTCTATGTTTGAATAATTATTTTCTACCTTTGATAACTTCCTACTCACAGATGCTATCGGATGGAACATATCACCTTCACGTGGTTGCGTTAGCACAACTCTTAGTGCTATGCAAGATGCATCTACATGGACGTGGAACTGCTTATTCCAATCAAGGAACACTAAGATAGGTGTAGTGATTATCTCTTCCTTCAAGACATCCAAAATTTTATGGCAGTCCTCATCCCAACAAAATGTCACATCCTTCTTCAACAATTTTTCGATGGGTGCAGCGATTTGTGCATACTCTTTGATGAATTTCTTGTAATACTCAATGTGGCCCAACGTCACGGGTGTTTTTTGACATTCTTTGGAGGCTCTAAATTAATAATCACTACAATTTTGGTAGGTTCCACATCAACTCCTTCTTACAGACTACATGGCCCAACAACATCCCACATGGTACACAAAATATGCATTTATTTAGATAAGAGATATATGATACTTTCAACAAGTATACAACATGAGGCAAAGACTAACAACATGTCTCTTCACTAACCCAAACATTGTCCAATCATTGAAGTAAACCTCCAAAAACTTGTGAATAAATTCCTTGAAAGCTACGACCACCACCATAGAGAAGATTGCAGGGGTGTTCTTAAGTCTGAAAGGCATAACTGTATACTGAAAACAACCCCATTTAGTTGTGAAGGTAGTCTTACTTTAATCCTCCGGTGTGATCTTTATCTGATAATACCCTGAGAACCCATCATTAAACGAATAAGCTTCCTGACCTCCAATATTTTCCAATACTTCATCTATGAATGGTGTAGGAAATGGACCATGGATACAAGCATCATTAAACTTCCTTAAGTTTACGCATATCTGAATCCCACCTTGTGTTGTTTTCCTGAACCACCATGGGACTAACCAAGTCTGATTCCTCGATAGGTTCAATAATCCTAGCTACAAGCATCTTATTTAATTCTTCGCGCACTTTTTCCTTATACTTAGGATTCAACTAGTAGGGGTGTTGCTTCACTAGCTCCACATCTGGCTTTAGATTCATCCTCATAATGCCTATATCCCTTATTATCCCTTTCATATCAGAGAACTTGGTGGGAAACAAGTCCTGATACTGCCATAGTAACTTTGTGACTTTGTCCACTTTTTATTCGTCCCAATAGTCACCTATGCTTGTGAACTTCAGCTACAATTCTAATCCAATATTCACTTGCTTAGTCTTTAAGGGTTGTGAAATATCAAAGACTTATGCCTTAGGGCCTGCGATTTCATGTTGTCCCTCTGACTGAGGAATATTGACATTCATAGCATCTTCTTCACTTCCTCAGTGGTAACATTGTAACATTCAAGTGCATGGAGTGGCTACGTACTCCAATCTAGTTGTACCCATGCAACAAGTTCTTCAGGTATTCTTTACAACATCCCATTCTACCGTTCAGTGTTGCAGCTCTGTTTCTAGGAACCAGTTCATCGGAATCGTATCCAAAGTGTGGCAGAATATATGCACCCACTATGGTTGTGGTTCTTCTCCCCATGATTTTTTCCACTGAGCCATATGCACGAGAGGATCATCCTTCCCTATATATTTCTTCGTAATATAGGTGTTGGCATACCCAAACCGCAGCTTCATCATCCATTGATATTCCTTCCAATTTGAAAATTTGTTCTTATGTGTACCCCACTATCTTGCAGGTGTAACCTTGAGCTCGACATCTAATGCCTAGAATCGATGTTGGTCTTGTACATCCCTTTCAAATTTATTTAGAAATAAATTGACATCTTCTAAACCATCATAATAAGGTAAGTTGCATACCTCAATGGATATACATTGGAGTGAATTTGTAATCTTGTTGCATCACAAGAATGATACCTCATGCAACCTATTTTCCAGTGTTCAAGCTCCTCATGTGAATTCGAATTGCATGAGTTGTCCTTCTCCCACATAATTCTCCCATCCACCATAGGGTGAATCGAGTCCTCATCTCGCATATTCACCTTATAGATCTTCTCAATATCATTGTCTTCATCATAATCGCAGACTGGTTTAGTATACTATGCACCCTCGGTTGGATCCAATGGCATAATAAACCTTCGTTATTTCTTTTCAAATGTCATACTGTGCTTCTTAAGTTTGATGAATGTGTTCATATCAAATTCCCAATCAATTCCAAGTAGCATTGGGTATGGGTTATTATTTTCCACTATTTCGATCACTTCAAAGTCGGCTATGGCATGCACCCCTTCAATATTGATAGTCACTCCATGTTGGCACCCCATAAGAATAATATTTTGTCGATTCTCCATTCTCAGTTGGATCGAGGACCACTATAGCGCTAGTCTTCCCATTGTTTCCTAGATTTTATTCAACAAAACATTTGCATCAGACCCCAAATCAAGAATTACCTCACCTATTTTGAATTTGCCAATCTGGGCAGTCAATCTCATTTAATGACCAATCACTTTCTTACTTTTCTCCACCTTATCTACCGTGCATTGTTCTGGTAGTGGCTTATTCTTGTGAGTGCAGTTATCTATCAATTCTTGTTGTCCCTCTACTACCTTCTTATCCTTTAGGATATTCATGCAAGTTCGTAAAAATGATGCTAATAATGAGGGGCCTACCTCCTGCATAGTATTTAAGTCTTCTAGCCTCCCCATACATGTAATTTGAGCCCTTGATGTAGAAGACCCTGCATCCATGAAGCTCCTTTTTTCTTCCATAAACGTTTCCTTTACTTTATTCACATTGAACCCATCCTCCTTGTTAGCAACCTTGCAAACCCATATGGTATCCTTGGGTTTCTTTCCTTTATCCTCCCCATTAGTTATGCCACTTTGCGTGATGATATTAACACTAGGACCCTCTTCGCATGGTTATGATCTCATCATCTGGATGTTTTGAGTAGGATGTTGAGTCTGGGTCTTCTTTTCTTGCATGTTCACGATGAGAACGAGACAATATTCTATGACATGAACAAATTGTCGAAAATATTAACATGAGGGATGCGTTGGATTATGAGAATCTTGCGCAAAGTGACCTGGTTCCCCACAATTATAATAGATGATTTGGCCATGGCCTCTTCTAGATCTGCCTCCTCTTCCTCTTCCTTATCCCTGAAATCTTTCACATGCTACAATTGTGCCTTGATCCTGAGGACGAGCTTGCATCTCTACTTTATATGTTGGTGTCCTATCCATCATCAATTAATGAATTTGGCAGTTGTGCTTGTCATAACCCACAAAGTTATTGAAATTATAGAGGAATGGTTGGGGAGTCTATACAAAATTTTGAAACAAATGATAATTTTTCGTCGCATGTTTTCCTATAATCTGACAAATAGAGCATCGGGATACCACTCCTCTACTTAGCCCAATGGTGTTTTCTGGCTTCAGGGGGACATATCCTCCCCAAACAAGGTAATTATGATACACCGGGAAATGGTCCTTATCTTGACCATGGCCATTACATTTCAAATACCATACTTCTGCACGGACCTCATTTTGGACTTATTCTACCTTCTTGAGGCTCTACAACTCCATATGCACGCTAGCCAGCTATGACTGAATCTGCTATACTCCCAGATTCGTATCCAGATGGCCATTACATTTCAAATACCATACTTCTGCACGGACCTCATTTTGAATTTATTTTCCCTTCTTGAGGCTCTACAACTCCATATGCATGCTAGCTAGCTATGTCTAAATCTGCTATACTCCTAGATTCATATCTGGAATAGGTGAGGCTTCTAATTTCATAGAAATCTTTGGAGCCTCCACTTGTGTTCCAATCTTCTGTTGCGACAATGGTAATCTCAAATGGGGAAATAGTGAAGCAATGTACCATTGCTTGTTTTGGTCATCTGTAGTCTACATATTATCCTACCAGAGCAAACATTTCAACCTCTGATCAAAGTCCTCGTGGAATCATTAACCTTTTGTTGGATCCCTTTGACCCCTGTTACTGACTGGCCTTACGAATTAGGCTTCTTGAATTCATTATTTAATGTTTCCTTTGTTTCTTTTAGCGTCACATTTGGATGAGTAGAATTAATACTTAATATACTAGCGTAGTACTCTATCTTGCAACACTGTCACTAGCTATGCTTTCCTTAGGTCATCATCTGTAATCTTCTATGACTTCCACATAGCATTTGCTACAATCAAAATTGCTCAGGTTCTTATGTCCCCATACCCTTAAATACAAGCATCTTCATAGAGTTCGCCATATTGAATGGTGGAGGTGGAGGTGGAGGCAGAGGTGTAGCTGTAGCTGTGAGGTGGAGTTGATGTTGGAGGTGGAGTGGATGGATGTGGTATTCCCGCGATACCTTGATTTACCATTTGTAGTGTACCTTGTGATTTTTTCAGAATGCTAATTTCTTCATCACTATCAAACACTCCCAA
This sequence comes from Pinus taeda, assembly GCA_000404065.3. Classification (NCBI taxonomy): domain Eukaryota; kingdom Viridiplantae; phylum Streptophyta; class Pinopsida; order Pinales; family Pinaceae; genus Pinus; species Pinus taeda. The sequence continues at coordinate 140,720 of APFE031498685.1, forward strand.
TAGAGGATTATACTCAGCACCTGAATCTAGATCTTGTTTTCTGAAGCTTCTAGGCACCTTACCAATTTTGGAGTCCACACAATAGGGTTATCCAGCTTCCATGTACCTTGACTATCCACCAATTTAGACAAAAAATAGTGTAATTCGCATGGAAAAGAGCAGAAGAAAATTTCTTGTTCATACTATATAGGTATCTATTCAACTACTCTTCCTTCGATAGGCACAAATTCCTATTTTCCTGGGCTACAAATTCTTGCAGCCTCCGATCTATCCACTTCTCGATCTCCTTCTTAGTTGGAATCAATTTATTCGACATGAAACATTCCTCAGAGAGTTCTTGGTCCCAATAGCAGAACAATTTGTTTCCTTAGGGAGGTTTGAACCTAGGTTCAAAGTTAGTTGTGCCAACCAACAAAACCCTACATTGTCGGCCCTTTTGACAACAATCGATGTAACATAGGCTGGTGTCTCACCTGAGGCAGCATTAGGGGATGATAGAACCATGTTTCTGCATCGAGAGGTCTCTTTGATGGGTTTCTGTTACTTCTAGGGCTTTATTCTGACCTTCGCAAACCCTAACCGTTAAAACGCAGAAATTACACTAACTTGCTAAAAATAGATTCTAAATTTGCGTTGATTTATTTAAACATTCATAACATCAAGTAAACTAATGGATCTACCACTTTTGTGCATCTATTATGTGTTTCTTATGATAATTGCAATAAACATAGCGAATTCACAGTAAATGCAGAAGCAAACATAAATGCACAAATAAACAGATATTGCTCCCAAAATAGTCTTTATTGTGTTCAATCCTTTTGTTATAGACTCTTTCTTCTCTATGCACACAACTGCAGGGGCCGGTACACTTAGCTGCGGACTTACCAAGGTCTTCACGCACACAACTGCAAGATCCTTCCCCTTTGCCTAAGTATAGAAAATAGACTCTTCTAATTTAGATTACTTGCCCATACATAGATATTCAATGATTGATTATATCCTATGACTCTCTATGACTTATTTTTATAACACCTTCCATTACAATACCATGGTCCACGAACCATAAACTACTTAACTTCTAACAAACTAAGGGGCTTTGACCTTCCTAAAGCCCCTTTGATTTCTAATGACCTTCGTGCTCCGCTCCTCAAAATGCAGAGACTTTATAAAAATAACAAAAAATATTATAAAATTGACCCTAGGGGACACTATCCAACACATTGTTTCTTTCAATTTCCTTAGCTGTAGCATAATTTACTATTGTTGTTAGCTTTTAATGTATTGAACTTCCGAAGCCATTTAAAGGCCGTAAATGACATTTTTTTTGGAAAATAGAAATCTCAGAGCTTGCAAAAGTGATTTCTAGTTGAAAGTTGTAGTACTTGGATAGATCTTTCTAATGGGGTATTGTATGCATTAAACAAATAACATATGCCAAAGTTATGGACCCAGGAAGCTAGTGTACCAATTTACCCCAATGGGGCCCATAAACATTTCGTGCTTCATCTCCTAGGGTTAGGTTTTTGGATGCTTTTAGTTTTACATTATTTATAAATAATAAATAGGCCTTCAAACCTCACTGTAACACAGTTTAGAGGCATGTATTTACCACATCTCTTCTCAGAGATAAGCTACCATCACCCGAGATAGTTTATTTTCATTCTACATGAAAATAGTTTTCAGTATTTTGTTATCAATGAATTGAAGTTCAATTTTTGTTGTAGCTTTGTGTTTCTATTTAAATATGTATTTCATTTCATTCCTACATAAATATGAAACAGTGGTATCACAATAGTTTTCTATTTCTCTATTTTTATGTGCATGTCCCCAACAAGATCAAGGTATAAGGAGTTAGGGATTGAACTAGTTGAACCTTTGCAAGATTGGGCTCGCCGACCCCAACTTCCTCCCATGGTGAAAGAAAAGAAAAATGACGGAGAAGGAGATCCTTTCAAAATATTGCTCGAAGAGACCCTTGAGTGACAAAGATATGATATGATGGACAAATTTTCCAAGATACTGTGGCAGATGCCCACAGGTGGTACATATTCATCTAGTAGACACCCTGGAGGCACCATTCCCTTTAAGGTATGAGTCAACTTTGACATTCCCATATTTGAAGGCATGATAGATGTAGATGTCATAGATAAATGGTTAAATCTATTGGAAAGGTATTTTTCGGTTCATGAGTTTTCCAATAGGGAGAATATTACTTTTTCACTCCCAAAAGTCACCCCTAGGTCAAAGACTGGTGGGAAACCTATTGTGAGTAGAGGGATGAGAGGGAGCCCTCATTATTTTCAGCCACACCCAATTGGAATTCTTTCTGATATGCTGTCAGAATAACATTATCCTATCGAGAGCTATACAGATAAGTATGTAATGTGGACCACACTGTAGTAGGGAAAGGACCAAGACATGGCAGAGTTCAAAAATATTTTTCACACCCTTCGCATGAAGTTGAGTATCAAGGACTCCAAGCAAAATCTAGTAGTCAAGTACCACAACTGTCAACACAAATATATCCATGATGATATGTAGTTCTTGTACATATCCTCGCTTAGTGCTACCTATCTATACACTGTGAAGATCAAACAAAAATTTAAATAGAAGAAATGATAATTTGGATTTGAAAATTTGAACCAAAGGAAAGGATTTCCCGAACCATAGAACAAAGGCCAAATCCAAGGTGAGGTGGCCCAAGACAACCCACTAAAGCCACAAGAAAATAAAAACGTCACAAAGACAAATAAGGACACAGAAAAGTGGTGTGAGTTTCATAAGAGCCCCACTCACAACATGAGTGTCGAGCCAAGCAGTCACTGGTGGTCGAGGTGAAGGCTTTAGAGTCAGATGCATGTTCCGACTGTGAGTCAAAACTTGATAAAGAGAATGAAAAATGGAAAAAAATTATTGATGTAGAGCCCAACACCATCATTACCACAACCAAGATACAAATGATGGAGCCTAAAGAAATAGAGGAACGGGGGCCTCACTTCCACTTGCTGATGTGGATGAAGGGTTCTGAGCTCTAATTCATTGTTGACAATGGGAGCGAAAAGAACCACATCTTAGCAAAGGTTTTTAAGTGGTTGGGCCTACTGACCATACCACACTCGCAACCATGCAGCATCGGGTGGCTCAACCAAGGATGAGACCTTCACATCTTCCAAGAGTGTCATCTTCCCTACAACATCAAACCCTTCACTAATGAGGTACTATGTGACATTTCTCCTCTTGAAGTTTGTGACGTATTATTAGGAAAACATTACGTGTATAAGTGTCATGCTATTTATGAGTAGAGGCTTCACGCTATTATTATTATTTTGGGAAATAAGTTATAAAAAATACCAGAGGTGGCCCTCCTTACAACCATCTCTTTGATATTTGCTAAGATATGTAGTAAGATTCTCTCCCAAACTCGGAAACTTGTTTTCATTGTTATTCATTATCAAAGTAAGGGGAAGATCATGGCCACATCCATGGCCCATACGAAGGTTTCTAGCATGCAGTAGAAGTAGGTGGATAAGATCATGGAAGAATACATGGAAATCTTCTCCTTTCCCATAGGGGTACTTCTAGGTCAAGCATTCGATTGATCTGACGCCCCGAGCACCTCTACCCATTGGGACAATATATCATCACTCTATTATGGAAAATTAGGAAATCAAGTGGAAGATCTAGGAGTTGTTGAGAACCAACCAATTTTGTCCCAAAGTAACATCACCATATGTATTCACTAAGAGAACCATGAGGAACAACATAAACCACTGAAAGAACTCCAAAGTCATGAATATGGATGGTCTAACTGGAAATAAAAACCAAGATTTTGAAGACTATCCCACACTCTTTAGTGTTCAAGAATAAGGCAAAAAACATTGGTTTAAATTAGTCATCCACATAATTAAACTTCCTAATGAGGACGCCCCTATATCACGAGAGCATAAAATGATACTAGCAACAATAAAATAATGAAAAATCAATCTCAATCCTATATAAATTTCTTCACCAACAAACTAGAGGTAGAAAGGTATGCTAGTAGTAGCAATGAGGCAAAAGATAATCACTCCCAATCCGACAAAAATCACATTACTAGCAAACTAAAGGTAGGTGAAGGTCACCTCACCTCCACTATGTTCCACCATGTACCTCTACCACCCTAGTTATGTTGCAACAATGAATTTAAAGTGAGAAGACATAATGTTATCAACCCAAGCCAAATTATCATTTCATGCCACGCCATGTCTCAAAATAGAAAATTGAAAGACTCCTGCATTATTCATCATAAATTCCCTTCAAAGATTACACCCCATCGTGAAACCCCCATTAGAGGATATTTTTTCTCTTCAATCAAAGGATATAGATTCTCGAGATATTCAACCCAATTTATTGGAGGCCAAGGCTAGTACATATTCATATCCTTAAATTGACATCCGACATTTTCCAATAAATATGCAACTCTATTCTCTGCCCTTCTTGTATGTTGCATGACTAAATACTCAAAATTTCCAAGAAAAATGCTAATGTTATTCACCACCTATTCTAATATCTATCTATGGATATTCTTACTAGTAGGTTGCCCTTATAAAAGATTCTACACACATTGTATAGCTAACTAAGAATCACCATCCACTTCGAGCAATTAAAAGCCTTCCTAAATGAACAACTATAGACCTTTCTCCAATGTAAAAAATTATGACCAACTATAGGCTTTCCAACCCATGATTCAATGTGAAAACTCTCAAAGGGATAAATCATCTTTTTGAAAAACTCCTCCAAACCCTATGACACTAGGGTGGCCCTTTGAAGCCCCATCAAAATATAATTTTACAAAGTTACACGAAGGGAGGTAATAATGTCAGGCTAGGAAGTAACTCCTCAAAGAAAAATTGATTTGTATATCATATTCCTTTAGGTTGGTCTTTATTATATACATGAGGGAGAGACTGTTCACTTCATCTCCCGATGACTGTTCATATTAATTACTATTTATTTACATTATATTCACCCAATCCTAATGATTAGGTGTCAACATTCCCCCCCCCCCCCCCCCCCTCTTACTCTTAATCTAAAGGGATGTTGGTGAGTCCAAGCATCATTCTGAATCATTCAAGCTTTAATCTTCCAACTGCTTTGGTGAAGATGTCAGCAATTTGCTCATTAGTAGAACAATGATGGAGATGGATTGTTTTGGCCTCAACATGATGTCAAATCAGATGATATTTGGTATTGATGTGCTTCGTTCGATCATGGAACTTTGGGTTCTTGGCCAACTTTATTGCA